>JAPVLO010001285.1:0-176383 GCA_027257055.1 Cephalopachus bancanus | reverse complement strand
TCTTCCCAGCACCTATCTGGAGGAGTTTTTTTGTGAATGAGTGAATGAAACCTCATTGAGTCTTGGGAGTGACATATATGTTGCTCTTGGATATATATGTTAGGAAAAAAGGTGTGGAGAAAGGAAGGAGAGGAAGGTTATGAAATGTTAAAATGGAGTTTCAAATTCTTGACATAATTTAGTGAATTTTGATTGGACCTAGAAACTTTCATAAATGAAAGAAGCAAACCTGAGATCTCTAATATTTATGAATGAAGACAGTAGTGAATTTATTGTCCTTAAGAGTGGAGGAGGGGAGGAGAGAAAAGTGAGAGATGCCATAAAATCCTTTATTTTAATGCAGCAGGCACTGAGGCTTCATAAATCCATACTTTTTAACATAAATTGGAGATAAGTTATTGTACTGTACTACCTCTTGCTGCTTGTAAGAGTCATTGCCACCCACTGTTCTCAGGTTAGGCTGCCTTTGTGGAGGTTTCTGTTGATCCAATTTTGAAAAAAACCCAAAACAAGGTTTGGAACTTTGAAGAAGTCTCTGATTCTCTGACAGGGTGTTGAAGGGGTCAAGGACAGAGTAGATAATACAAGTGGTACTAAGTAGTCAGTTAAAAAAAAAAAGAATGGATGGGCCAGGGGCAGTGCTCAGAATGACTCCAGGAATCCCCAAACACCACATCTGGCATAAGGAAACAGTACAGTGAAAGGTCAGTCCTAAGCGCCTATTATTTGTCATTGCACAGGGCACGATGGAATATCTAAAATGAAAAGAGTTGACTTGGAAAAATTTTAAAAGATTCATAGAAGAGATTTGGAAGAGGGGAAACTTCCAATTACATAAGGTGGGCATCATAGCTTTAAACAGATTGGTCTCAGTATAAGCCAGTGACTTATTAGGACAGTTTAACTTAAAGGTTTCATGCTCTTGGGGGATACTGCTGCCCTCTTTGGCAGGTGTTCTCCACTATTGAGTCCAGTACCTAAAGGAGCAAGAGGACAACAAGTATCTGGAGGACAACAGTATGGCTTTTTGGGTGAAGATAGCAATTCAAAAGATCAGGGGCTTGGCTTGATTGGGTTAGGATTTTTTTAAAGATAAAAAATGGCTTAAAATGATAAAAGTAACTGGTGATGATTGCTAAAAAATAGAGTAGAAAGTATAAATTAAAAAGTAACACCTATAATTTTATAAGCCAGAAAACAATAATTTGTAACATTTGGGTGTGTTTCCTTTCAGTGTTTTAAAAATTATGTATATAATTTCCCTCCCTCTTTTATAGTTTCATAACAAAATTGACATGTATTTTATTTAATTTTTTTATTTGAAAATTTACAGGCATATTTCCATGTCATTGTTTTTTGGAAAACAATATTAAATGCTAAATAATATTGTAAGAGTTTAACAAAATTTATTTAGATATTATGTTACTGAACATTTTTAATACCAATTTTGCTTACAAAGTTTAAATGTAATGATTATTACTGTGCATTAATCTTTCTCTGCATCTCTAATTATTTCTTTAGAATAAATATCTATAATTGGAATGATTTGATTTGAATGAGAATTTTTTTTTTTTTTTTGAGTTGGAGTCTCACTCTGTCACCCAGAGTGGAGTGCAGTGGCCGCTCCCGGCCACTGCAGCCTCGACCTGCTGGGCTCCGGTGATCCTTCTACCTCAGCCTTCCAAGTAGCCGGAATTACAGACGCGTGCTACCACGCCTGGCTAATTTTTTGATTTATTGTAGAGATGAGGTCTGGCCTGCCCAGGCGGGTCTTGAACCCGAGGGCTCAGGCAATCCACTCATCTCAGCCTCCCAAAGGCACAGGATTACAGGCTGAGCCACCGAGTCCGGCCTAGAATATTTTTAAGGTATTTGGAGGTGTCACAGAATTTTTCTTAATACAGTTGTACAAATTACATTCCCTCCAGTCTTGTATAAATGTGTATATCTCTCCACACATTCATCAAAACATAGTCTTTCTATTTTTGTAAATCTGTTAATTTTATAGGTAAAAATATACCTTTGTTACTTTAAAGTTTTTATTTCTAATTTACATACAGTAAAATTCTGTCTTTGTGGTGTATACTTCTATGGGTTTGGACAAATGCACAGAGTCATGTGTCATCTGCTCCAGTACCATACTGAACAGTTCTGTCACTAATAATTTGTCTTGGTGACTTTTTTTGTGTTCAGCCCCTTTCCCAATACTCATTCCCTGGAAACCACTGATTTCTTCTCCATTCCTGTGTTTTTACCTTTTATAGAAGGTCACTTCATCCATGTTGTTATGTAGATCATGCATTCATTCTTTTTATTGCCAAGTAGTGTTTCATTGTGAGGATGTATCACAGTTTTTTGTTTTTTTTTTTTTTATCCATTCACTAACCAATAGACAAGTAAGATATTTATAGTTTTGGTGAATATGAATAAATTTGCTATAAGCTTTCAGGTACAAGTTTTGTGTGACATAAATACTCATTTTTATAGGGCAAATACCTTAGAGTGGAAAAACTTTTTATTCTAAAGTTTCCCTATCACTTTGTATTCCCATATAAATATAGGTGAGTTTCAGTAGCTCCACATCTTTACCAGTACTTGGTCACTTGGTCTCTCCCCCTTCCCCTCCCCCCTCCTCCACCCCTTTCCCACCCCTGCCTCTCCCCCAGGTAATTCTCACATTGTGGTTAGAATTTGCAATTGTTTAATGACATATGTTTTTATCTTTTTGTTGTTTATAATTGACACGTCATAATTTTGCATGTTTATGGGGTACAGTATGGTGTTTCAATACATATGTACATTGTATAATTATTAAATCAGGATATCACCTCAAAGCTTTATGATTCTCTTGTGCTTAATTTACCTTCTAAATATCTTTGGTGATGTGTCAGTTAAGTTAGATAAAGAGGGATAATTTTCAAGAGATCTATTTTACAGCAAGGTGATTATAGTTAAATGGTGATATATTTTCAAAAAGTGTTGAAATGTTTTCCCTCTCTCTTTTATTGAGTTGTTTCATTTTTTTACTGTTAACTTTTTAGATTTCTTTATATATTCTTGATATAAGTGCTTTGTGAGATATGTTACTTGGAAACAGGTTCTTCTAGTTTGTGACTTGTCTTTTCATTCTTTTAACACTTCCTTTTTCAGAGCAAAAGTTTTAATTTTATTTTTTATTTTTCTGAGTTGAAGTCTCACTCTGTTGCCCAGGCTGAAGTGCAGTGGCACGTTCCCGGCCACCGCAGCCTCGACCTGCTGGGCTCAGGTGATCCTTCTGCCTCAGCCTATGAAGTAACTGGAACTACAGGCACACACCACCATGCCTGGCTAATTTTTTGATTTATTGTAGAGATGAGGTCTCACCAAGTTGCCCAGGCTGGTCTCAAACCTGTGAGCTCAGACAGTCCTCTCGCCTCAGCCTCCCAAAGTGTTGGGATTATAGGTATGAGTTACCGCGCCCAGCCTAAAAGTTGTCATTTTGATGAAGTCCACTTTATTACATTTTTCCTTTACAGATTGTGCTTTTGGTGTGATATTTAAGAATTCTTGTCTAATCCAATGTCATGAAGATTGTCTCATATTTTTGTCCAGGAATTTTATAGTTTTAAGTTTTACACTTATATCTATAATCTTTTTTGAGGAAATGTTTGTATAAGATTTAACTATGGGTCAAGTTTAAAGTTTTAAAATATGGCTTTCTGGTTGCTCTAGTAACATTTGTTGAAAATATATATATTTTTAATTGTGTTGCTTTTGTGCCTTTGTTAAAAATCGATCATATTTGTTTGGGTCTATTTCTGGACTGACTGTTATGTTCCGTTGTATGTGTCTATTCATTCACAAATACCACATTTTCTTGATTACAATTTTCTTGATTTTTATAGGAAGATTTAAAATCATGTAGTATATTGTGTACATCTTATAAAGTATCATGCCAATTCGCTACTTTTCAATATAAATTTTAGAATTATCTTGTAGCTTTCTAGGCAAAATTCTGCTACTATATCTATTGAGATTGAGTTAGATCTATGGATGGATTTGGAGAGAATTTACTTCCTAACAACATTTTGCCTTCTAGGCCACATATGTGGTATAGCTCTGTATTTATTTTGGTCTTATTTGGTTTTTCATTAATGTTTTATATTTTTAGCATACAGATACTGGGCACATATTTATAGCAAATATATTTTATACATTTTCTGTTATTGTAAATGTCACTGGTTGCTAAATTTTCAAACATTACTAGTACATAAAAATAAAGTAATTTTGTACGTTGACCTTTTATCCTGCAATTTTGCTAGACTTACTTATTAATTATAGGTGTTTTATGTATATTTATTGGAATTTTGTACATAAATGGTAATGTCACATGTGAATACTGACGATTTAATTTCTTCCTTTTCAATCTGCATTATCTTTTTTTTTTTCTTGAGTCAGGGTCTCATTCTGTTACCCAGGCTGGAGTAACAGGAGTGGCGTGATCGTAGTTCGTTGCAGCCATGACCTTTGCTTTGAAGCGATCCTCCTTCCTTGGCCTCCCAAGTAGTTGGGGACTAGGGGTGTGCACCACCATGCATGGCTAATTTTTTTTCTTTTTTTTTTGTAGTGACGGGATCTCGCTATGTTGCCCAGGCTGATATTGAACTCCTGGGCTGAAACATTCCTCCTGTCTTGGCTTCCCAAAGTTCTGGGATTACAGGCATAAGCCATCACACCTGGCCTACTGCATATGTATCTTCAAATACTGCACTGGCTAAGATTTGCAGAAGAAAGTTAAAGAGGAGAACATGTTGGTCATATCCCTGATCTTGGGGAAGATGGGAAGCATTCAGTATTTCATCATTATGTATGATATTAGCTATAGGTGTTTTGTAGCTGCCTTTATTAGTTTAAGGAAATTTCCTTCTATTTCTAGATTGCTGATAATTGTTTTAAAATCATGAGTTGAGGCAACCTCTTTCAGGTCTTCTCCCACTGTGGGAGCTTTTCTGTCTTAATAAATCCTACTTTCTAAAAAAAAAATCATGAGTTCATGTTGAATTTTGTTAAATACTTTTTCTATATCTTTTAATAATCATGTCATTAATAATCATGTATTTTTCTTATTCAGTCTGTTAATATGGTCAGTTGCATTGGTTGTTGTTTTTTTATTGCGATGCATTAATTCCCATTATATAAAATTCACAATGTGTGCAAGCATTAACACTGTCTAGTTCCAGAACATTTCATTATCCCCAAAAGAAGCCATATATCCATTAAGCAATGACCCCTGTTCCACACCTAGCATTCCCATCCCAGTCAACTGTCCCCATGGATTCCCCTGTTCTGGGCAATTCATTTAAATGGATTCACACAATATGTGGCTTTTTGTCATGGGCTTTTTTTTTTTTTACTTAAGAAAGTGTTTTGTAGGTTAATCCATGTAGCATATATTAGTACTTCATTTTCATGGATTAAAACATTTAATTGTATGTGTATATCACAGTTTATCCATTTTTCCATTGGTTGTTTTTTTTACTTTTTGACTTTTATGAATAATATTGCTGTGAACATTTGTACATGATGTTTTGGTGGATATAAGTTTTCTTTTTTCTGGCCATAAGTTTTTATTTTTCTTGGGTATATGCCTGGTAGTGGAATTGCTGGGTCATATTGTAATTCTGTTTAAATTTTTGTGGAGCTGCCCAACTGTTCTCCACAGTGACTGTGCCATTGTATTATTTCACCAGCAGTGTATGAAGGTTTAAATTTGCCCACATCCTCATGACACTTATTATTTTTTATCATTCTTTTTGACTATAGCCATCCTAGTAGGTGTAAAGTGGTATCCCATTGTGGTTTTGCCTTGTATGCCCCTAAATGAGTAATGATATTGAACATCTGTTTATGTGCTTATTGGCCATTAGTATTTCTTCCTTGAAGAAATGTCTATTCAAGTGTTTTGTACAGATTCTGAGTTCTTTGTCTTTTTTGTCATTGAATTTTAAGAGTTATTTACATATTCTGGATAACAGATCCTTATCAGATATATCATTTGGAAATGTTTTCTCCCATTTTGTAGATTGTCTTTTTACGTTGTCTGTTTCTTATTTTTCTGCTTTTATTTTTGGTGTTATTTTAAAGAATTAATTGACAAAAATCATGAAGAATTGCCCATATGTTTTCTTTCTTTCTATAATTTTTAATAGTATTAGCTCTTGCCTTTAGGTTTACAATCTATTTTAAGGTAATTTTCAATATGGTGTTAGTTAGGAGTCCAGCTTTATTTTTTTCCTTGTGTGTGTGTGGTTGTTGTTGTTGTTGTTCGTTTGTTTGTTTGTTTTGAGTTGTTGTCTCACTCTGTTGCCCAGGCTGGAGGGCAGTGGCATGCTCCTGGCCATGGCAGTCTCGACCTGCTGGGCTCAGGTGATCCTTCCCCTCAGCCTTTCAAGTAGCTGGAACTACAGGCACACGCTACTACACCCAGCTAATATTTTGATTTATTGTAGAGATGAGGTCTCGCCAAGTTGCCCAGGCTGGTCTGGAACCCATGGACTTGGGCAATCCTCTTACCTCAGCCTCCCAAAGTGCTGGGATTTTAGGCGTGAGCCACCAAACCTGGCTTTTTTTGCATGTGTATATTCAATTGTCCCCAAACTATTTTTTGAGATAAATGATGGTCTTGGCACACTTGTCAAAATTTAGTTGAATATATGAATATATATATATATATATACACTTGTCAAAATTCAGTTGAATATATGAATATATATATATATATATATGTATGTATGTATGTGTTTATTTCTGGACTCACTATTCAGTTCTATATGTTTATCTTCATACTAGTATCACACTATTTTGATTACTGTAGCTTTGTAATAAAATAGACAAACATTTGGAAGGTGCAGCAATGCAAAAAGAAAAAGTACATAGAAATAATATAATATCAAAAAAGGGAGACTATAATGAGAAAAACCACAAAATCAACAAAACTAAGTAGACAGTATTAACAATTCATGCCCATAGGACCAAAATTCTAGAGGAAATAGACAAATTCTTAGAATGATGTTACTTATCAAAACCTACTGAAAATAATAGAGAAATCTTTTCTAATCACATAAAATATGAAATTACTTTAGGTAGTTAATCAAATCTTTTTTTTTTTTTTTTACTCAGAATCTCTGTCGCCCAGGCTGGAGTGTAGTGGCACACTGACCACCACCCCAGCGTCGACCTGCTGGGCTCTTGCAATCCTTCCGCCTCAGCCTTCCAAGTAGCCGGAACTATAGGCTTGTGCTACTGTGCCTGGCTAATTTTTAAAAATTTTATTTTAGAGACGAGGTCTCGCCAAATCACCAGGGCTGGTCTCAAACCTGCGGGCTCAGGCAGTTCACTTGCCTCAGCCTCCCAAAGTGCTGGGATTACAGACTGAGCCACTGAGCGTGGCCTCAAATCGTTTTAGAGATCCAACTCTGCTTTCTACCAGTAACTCACTGTATATAAAAATAAGTAGGTAAGTTCTATTAATGCAAACACTAATGAGAAGAAAATTGAAATGATTATATTAATATAAACAAAAAGGACTTCAGAAGAAGGAATATTGTCAGGGATAAAGAGGGACATTACATAATGATAAAGAGGGCAATATACCGGGCAGGTATAATAATGCTTAAAGTAAAATCTAAGAGAACCACAAGGAGAAATTGAAAAATCTATAATTATATTTGGCGATCTCAATACTTTGCTCAACAGTTAATAGAAAAATTAACTAAGAATAAGGGTATATGTGAACAACACTAGAATCAACTTGTCTTAACTCACATGTATAGAACACTATAGCCAAAGGTAGTAGAATTTATAATCTTTGCAAGTACACATGGAAGTTTCACCAAAATAAACCATATCCCGATTTATAAAATAAACTAACACATTGATTTCTTTCACTTAGCAATATAAATTTAAGTTTCCTCCATTTTTTCTCATGGCTTTATAGTTCATTTTCTTTCTTTTTTTTTTTTTTTTTTTTTTTAGTTGGAGTCTCACTCTGTCGCCCAGACTAGAGTGCAGTGTCTGTTCCTGGCCACCGCAGCCTCGACCTGCTGGGCTCCGGCGATCCTTCCGCCTCAGCCTTATAAGGAGCCGGAATTACAGGCATGTGCTACCACGCCCGGCTGATTTTTTGATTTATTGTAGAGATGAGGTCTCGCTGCCCAGGCGGGTCTCGAACCCGTGGGCTCAGGCAATCCACTTACCTCAACCTCCCAAAGGCACGGGATTACAGGCTGAGCCACCGAGCCCGGCTAGTTCATTTTCTTTTATTGCCGAATAGCATTCTATTTTATGGATAGGCCATAGTTTGTGTATCCACCTACTGAAGAACCTGCTGGTTGCTTTTAAGTTTTGACCAGTATTAATGAACGTGCTATAAACATTCCTGTGCTGTTTTTTGTGCTTTTACTCATTTGGTTAAACATCTAGGAGTGTAATTGCTGGATGGTATGGTAAACCTATGTCTAGTTTTATAAGAAACTGCCAAATTGTCTTCCAAAGTGGCTGTACCACTTTCCATTCCCATCAACGATAAGTGAGTTTCTTAGGCTCCACCTCCTCAACAGCATTTAATGTAGTCAGTGTTCTACATTATGGCTGTTACAACAGGTCCGTAGTGGCAACTCATTGCTTTAATTTGCAATTTCCTAATGATGTATGAGGGGACTTAAAAAAGTTAGTGGAACCGGACGCCCTGGCTCACGCCTGTAATCTCAGCACTTTGGGAGGGAAGGCAAGAGGATTGTCTGAGTCTAGGGGCTCAAGACCAGCCTGGGCAATATGGTGAGACCTTGTCTCTACAATAAATATAAAAAATTAAGTGGGCGTGGTGACACACGCCTGTGATTCCAGCTACTTGGAAGATTGAGGTGGAAGGATTACCTGAGCCCTTGAAGGTCATGGCTGCGGTGGCCGTGAGTGTGCCACTGCACTCCAGTTGGACGACTGAGTGAGACTCCGACTCAAAAAATAAGTTAGTGGAAAATTGAATTAAAAGGTAAAAATTAAAAATATAAATTTTAGCCAGACTCGGTGGCTCAGCCTGTAATCCCAGCACTTTGGGAATGGATTGCCTGAGCCCGCGGGTTTGAGACCCGCCTGAGCAACTTGGCAAGACCTCATCTCTACAATAAATCAAAAAATTAGCCGGGTGTGGTAGCGCGTGCCTGTAGTTCTGGCTACTTGGAAGGCTGAGGTGGAAGGATCGCCGGAGCCCAGTAGGTCGAGGCTGCGGTGGCCAGGAGCAGCCACTGCACTCTAGTCTGGGCGACACAGTGAGACTCCAACTCAAAAAAAAAAAAAAAAAAAAAAAAAAAATATATATATATATATATATATGTCTAAATTTTATTTCTCAACATAAGCTCCATCATGTTCAAGATACTTTAGTTCATCCCTAAGTAACTGAGGGTCTGGGGGTTTTATCCATGTAAATGCAGTCTTTTTAAAGCGGTTTTTAACATTAGCAAACAAAAAAAGTCGACAAGAGCCAAATTGGGACTGTAAAGTTGATGGATAACTACTGTTTTCTCTTGATAATCAATGATTTCCCAATCTTTCATGAAATTGCCCTTGTTTGACAGGGCTGGGTGGCTCAACCTGTAATCCCAGCACTTTGGGAGGTGGAGGCGAGTGGATTACCTGAGCCCGCTGGTTTGAGACCCGCCTGGGCAACTTGGCCAGACCTCATCTCTACAATAAATGAAAAAAAAATTTCCCGGGCATGGTAGCACAAGCCTCTAGTTCTGGCTACTTGGAAGGCTGAGGTGGAAGGATCGTTGGAGCCCAGTAGGTTAAAGCTGTGGTGGCTGGGAGTGAGTCACTGCACTCCAGTCTGGGCGACAGAGTGAGTCTCCAACTCCAACTCCAAAAAAAAAAATGAAATTGCCCTTGTTTAATAAGAGGAATGAGCAGAAGCACTGTCATGGTGGAGAAGAGCTCTCTACTGAAGCTTTCTTGGGCATTTTTCTGCTAAATCTTTAGCTAACTTTCTCAATACTCATAATAAGCAGATGTTATTGTTTTTTAAAGTTAACAAAGTGCCTTCAGCATCCCAAAAAGCTTACCATGACCTTTGTTCTTGACCAGTCTGTTTTTGTCATTGGTTTGGTTGTGCTTTATCTTAAGGATCATACTAGTAAAGCCATGTTTCACCTTCTGTTACAGTTTTTCAGTGAAATTTTTCAGGATATCAATTCCACTTATTTACAATTTTCATCAAAAGTTCTGTCCGTAGCTGAAGTGGGTACAATGATTTTGGTACTCATTGAGTGAAAATTTTGCTCAACTTTAATTTTTCAGTCAGAATTGTGTAAGCTGAACCAATTGAGATGTTTATGGTATTGGTTATTGTTTGTGCTGCTAATCATTGATCATCTTCAGTTAGGGCACAAACAAGATGAATTTTTTTCGTCATAAATTGATGTGGATGGTCTGGTGCTGTAAACTTAATCTTCAGCATCACCTCTTCCCCTTTTAAAGGAGTTATCCATTTGCAAACTGCTGATTTATTTGGTGAATTGTCCCTATAAACTTTTTGTAAAGCATCAATGATTTCATAATTCTTTCACCAAGCTTCACTATAAATTTGCTCTTGATTCAATTTTAGCAGAATTCCTGTTGCTCTATCATTGTTGTTTTCCATCTGTTGTCTTATCCTTCTTAGCCTCAGACTAGACCCTCTTTAGACATGTTATAATAAGTTAGTGCAAGTTTCTTTTTTTTTTTTCGAATTGGAGTCTCATTCCGTCGCTCAGGCTGGAGTGTAGTGGTTCACTCACGGCCACCCCAGCACTGACCCACTGGGTTCCAGCGATCCTTCCGCTTCAGCCTTCCAAGTAGCTGGAATTACAGGTGCGCGCTATGAGATCTCTCCAAGTTGCCCGGGCTGGTCTCAAACTCGCGGGTTCAGACAATCCACTCACCTCGGCCTCCCAAAATGCTGGGATTACAGGCTGAGCCACTGAGCCTGGCCTGTAAGTTTATTTTCATGTTAAATGTTTTGAACACATGTATAATTTTCTATAATATGTATTTTCCATAAACTTTTTGGCGACTGCCCATATAATGTTGAGCATCTTTTCATATGCCTATTTTCCATATGTATATCTTCTTTGGTGTTTTCTTTGGTCTTTTCAAATTTTTGCACATTTAAAAACCAGTTGTTACCCACTGTCACCACTTCTATTCTACAGAGTATAGAAAGTACTAACGTAAGGAATTAGCATAATGAAATTGAAGGTATCCCATTCAGTAGGGAAGAGGATAAATTATCTGTTTGCACATATGATTCTATATGTAGAAAACGCTAAAGACTTTACCAACAAGTTGCTAAATCTAATGAATGAATTCAGTAAGTTGTGGGATATAAAATCAACATACAAAAATTCATGTCATTTCTATAGACAAATAACATAGGTAAAAAATAAATCAAGAAAGAATTCCTTATATGACAGCATTCTGAAACACCTAAGAAGAAATTTGATCAAAGAGGTGAATGTGTATCAGTATAACTTGTACATTGAAAAATATAAAACAATCGTGAAAGAAATTGAAGTGGACACAAATAAATGAAAAGATAGTCCATCCTCATGGATTAGAAGAATTAATATTATTAAGATGTTCATACTACCTAAAGAAATATATAGATTCAGTACAATTCCTATCAAAATCCCAATGTCATTCTTCACAGAAATAGGAAAATTTTAAAATTTTTAGATCCACAGAAGACCTTGAGTAGCCAAAGCAATTCTGAGATTTCAAAAAGTTGGAGATATCACACTTTGATTTGAGATTATGTTTAAGCCGGGCTCGGTCCCGCCTTTGGGAGACTGAGGTGAGTGGATTGCCTGAGCCCACGGGTTCGAGACCCGCCTGGGCAACTTGGCGAGACCTCATCTCTACAATAAATCAAAAATTAGCCAGGTATGGTAGCGCGTGCCTGTAGTTCCAGCTACTTGGAAGGCTGAGGCGGAAGGATCGCCGAAGCCCAGCAGGTCGAGGCTGCGGTGACCAGGAGTGGCCACTGCACTCCAGTCTGGGTGACAGAGTGAGACTCCAAGTCAAAAAAAAAAATGAATTATGTTTAAAAATATAGTAATGAATACATTATGGTATTGGTATGAGAGACAGACCAGTGAAACAGAATAGAGAGCTCAGAAATAAATGGAAAAATATAATCCACTAATTTTTGACAAGGGCACCAGAAAGACACAATGGAGAAAAGGTAGTCTTTTTAATAAATGGTGCTGGGAAAACTGAATTTCCACATGTAAAAGAATGAAATTAGACCCCCGTCTTACCCCATATGACAAGATCAATTCAAAAATGGATAAAAGATCTAAACACAACACCTAAAATCATAAATCTAGAAGAAAACATAGATGTAAAACTCAACGTTCACCTTGGCAATGCTTTTTTGAATATCACACTGAAACCTCAGGCTACAAAAGCAAACATAAATAAATGGGACTACATCAAACTAAAAAAATTCTGTTCAGAAGAAAACTCAAAATGCAAAAGCAATGTACAGATTGGGAAAAAATATTTGCAAACCATACATCAGATAAAGGGCTAATATCTAAGATTTATAAATCGCAAAACTCAATAGCATGAAAACGTATAACCCAGTTTAAAAATTGGCACTTGGATAGACATTTCTCCAACAATGACAAAAATGACCAACAGGTAGATGAAATGGTGCTCAGCGTCACTAATTATCAGGGAAACATAAAACCACTGTGAGATAACCCTCACACCTATTAGGTTAGCTATTGTAAAAAAGACAAGAGCTAACAAATGTTGGTGAGAGTGTGGAGAAAAGGGAACCCTTGTATACTGTTGGTGAGAATGTAGATTGGTGCAGCTGTTCTAGAAAGGGATATGGAGGTTTCTAAAGAAATTAAAAGTAGAACTACTATGTGACCCAGGAATCCCTTTGCTGAATATATATCCAAAAGAAAGTTACCACGTAATGAAGAGATCTGCACTCATGTTTATTGCACCACGATTCACAGTAGTCAAGATATGAAAACCTAGATGTCATTCAGTGGATAAATGTATAAAGAAACTGTGAGATTACTTATATATATAGAATAAGATAAAATATTATGTCTTTAAGAAGGAGGCAATCCTGCCGTTTAACCACACATGGATGAACCTAAAGGATATGCTAAGTGAAATAAGCCAGACAAAGTAATAAAAATATTGTGTGGTCTCACTTTTATGTGGAATATATATATATTTGAGTTGGAGTCTCACTCTGTCGCCCAGACTGGAGTGCAGTGGCCATTCCCGGCCACCGCAGCCTCGACCTGCTGGGCTCCGGCTATCCTTCTGCCTCAGCCTTCTGAGTAGCCGGAATTACAGGCATGCGCTACCACGCCTGGCTGATTTTTTGAATTATTGTAGAGATGAGGTCTCGCTGCCCAGGCGGGTCTCGAACCCGTCGGCTCAGGCAATCCACTCACCTCAGCCTCCCAAAGGCGTGGGATTACAGGCTGAGCCACCGAGCCTGGCTGGAATATTTTTTTAAAAGTCAAATATATAGAGAGAAAACTAAACAGTGGTTTCCACAGTCAGTAGGTTTTAGAACATATGTAGGTTAAAGGATAGAAAGTAGTAAATTCACAGAATGAACAAGTGAAAAGATCAGGTGTATAACATAAGGACTAGAGTTAATAACATTGTATTTGGGATTTGTGCCACATGAGTGGATTATACCAGCTCCTGCCAAAAGGAGAAATGTATAATATATGAGATGATGGATACACACACACATATATATATTTTTGAGTTGGAGTCTCATTGCCCAGGCTGTAGTGCAGTGGCACGCTCACGCTCACAGCCACTGCCGCCTTGACCTGCTGGACTTAGGCAATCCTTCTGCCTCAGCCTTCCACATAATTGGAACTACAGACATAACGCCACTACATCCAGCTAGTTTTTGTGATTCATTGCAGTGATGAGATCTTGCCAAGTTGCCCAGGCTGGTCTCGAACCCCTGGGCTCAGAAGATCCTCTTGCCTTGGCCTCCCAAAGTTTTGGGATTACAGGCTGAGCCACCACGCCCGGCCTATGATCTATTTTAAGTACTTCATGAAGGGTATTGTTTGTGTCTAGCTCTCAATCAAGGTTTACCATATTGCACCTTGAGTGGCAGGCTGCCAGCATTTCTTGTTTCCTCCAATTCCACCTTGAAAAGATTAAATTCCTTATGAGTGTATTCAAGAGTCATGGCACCAGAGCCTGCAGACTGTACCTGCATGCTGGTATACACAGACCCCAGCTCCAGGCTATTCTTAGTGGTCCCAGGTAACAGTCCAGCACCCACAGCCCCAGGACTCAGACTTGACCTCAAGGACCAGCCTCTAGGCCTGCCTCGGGGCCAGAGCAGCCCCAACAGCCCCATACTCTAGGCAGAGACCCATGGACTCAGCTTCCAGGCCCTCCTCAGTGCCAGACAAGCACCTGTGGACCACAGCTCTAGAACAGCCCATAACCCAGTCTGCTGCAGCAACAGGTCAGCCTCCACAGCTACAGACTCCAAGCCAACTCCTGTAGCCCCAACTTCCAGGGATGCTCTAACAGCAGGCTGGCTCCCACAGCCCCAGGCTTCTTTGTCACTCTAGTGCCAGGTTGTCACTAACAGACCCCACTACCAAGCCAGCCCCTGCAGCTTCAAGGTCTACGCTCAATCCAGACTCCCCATTATACTAGTGCCAGGCCAGCTCACATGGCCCCATACTTCAGGCCCTCCACAGTGCCAGGTCAGCACCTGTGGACCTAGCCACCATCCCCACCCAGTACCATGTTGGAATGCACAGATTCTGGCTCCAGGTCAGCCCCGATATCCCCATACTCCAGCAGACTCAGGGTTTAGGCCTCTTCCTGTAGATTACAGTGCCAGGCTTAGTGCTGTGGAACCCAGCTCCAGGATCATCCTGTGGACCCAAATTTCAGGAAAGCCTTCACAGCCACAGGACCCAGACTCACCCCTGCTGATCCAACCTTAAGGCCCACTCCAGAGCCAAGCCAGCCTCAGTGACCTGAGGTTGCAGAACACGCCACACAGATCTGCATTCCAGGCTGGTCTCCATACCCCCTGGTCCAGGATAGCCCCTGTGGCTCCAGGTACCAGACCAGCAACTCTGGAACTAGGCTCCAGTGGACCCAAAGTTTAGGTCCATCCTGGTAGACCTTAGTGTCAAACCAGTCCTTATGGATCATAGCTTCAGTTTCATTGCTATGGATGTAGTTTCCAGGCTGTTCCCCATGGACACAGGACCCAGGATCCAGGCCTGCCCAAACTTGTCTGGCTTTTGTCTACACAGGCTCTGGACCTTTCTTTGTAGGGCCAAGCACCATAATTCCAGTACACCTGCTTGACCCTGCAGACTCAAATTCAAGGCCTGCCTCAGTGCATGAGGGTTGGCCCCCATGGACTAAGGCTTCAGGGCAGCCGCTGGAAGCATGGGTCCCAGGCATGTCTCCATAGTCCACTCCTGTGGACCTAGGTGTCAAACCTTCTCTAGGAGACCTAAGCTCTAGGTTCCAGGCCCAGTCCCCTGAACCCAGCACCAGGTATATCCACCTGCTGACTTAGGCACCAGGCAACCTGCCTGAGGATTCCACACCAATCCAGATAAGGACTGTGCTAGATGGCCTGCTCAGAATCTCTTGACAAATTGACTGGTGAAGCCCTCTCCCTGTTGAAACCAGTCTTTAAAGACTAAAATAGGTGCATACTTCTTTTAATGTGGAGATACCAACGCTTGGCCACAAGGATCATGTCAATTAGGAAAAAAACACTACTAAAGAAAAAAAAGTACCACTGATCCCAAAGAAATGGAAATTTATGAACTTCCTGACATAATTTTTAATAATTATCTTGAAGTTCAGTGAGCTACAAGAGAATACAGATAAGCAACTAAATGAGATCAGGAATACAATACATGGACAATATAAGAAGTTTAACAGTCGAGCCCAGTGGCTCAGCCTGTAATCCCAGCACTTTGGGAGGCCGAGGCGAATGAATTGCCTGAGCCTGCGGGTTCAAGACCCACCTGGGCAACTTGGCAAGAACTCATCTGTACAATAAATCAAAAATTACCCGGGCGTGGTGGCACGCGCCTGTAGTTTCAGCTACTTGGAAGGCTGAGGTGGAAGGATCGCTGGAGCCCAGCAGGTCGAGGCTGCGGTGGCTGCGAGCATGCCACTGCACTCTGGTCTGGGCGACAGAGTGAGACTCCAACTCAAAAAAAAAAAAAAGTTTAACAAAGACAAATAAAAACAGCCAGAAATTCTGGAGTTGAAGACAGCAACTAAAAAAAAAAATTTCCTTTGCAAGCTTTAATAGCAGACCTGATCAATAAGAAGAAATACTCAGCCTGAAGAGTCAGTTGAAATTACTAAAAGAGAAATAAAAAATAAAAACAATGAAAAAGATTAAGAAAACCTATAGGAATTATGGGCCATATGAAGAAAACCAATATATGCATTGTGTGAGTCTCAAGGGAGCAGAGAAAGAAAAGAACAGAAAAAAATTGTTTTAAAAAAAGGTAGAAAATTTCACAGATCTAGAGTGAAAAACATCCAGTTCCATGAAAACGAATGAATTCCAAATAGATTAAGTACAAAGAAATCTTTACTAAGATACATTACAACCAAACTATGAAACATAGTTAAAGATGGCCAGACTTGGTGGCTCAGCCTGTAATTCCAGCACTTTGGGAAAACTGGCTATGCAGTGGTGACCTCAGCTGAGGTCATACAGGCACGATTGCTTCCCAGTAATACTTCATCTCAGAAAGCAGAACTTATACCCCAACTCGGGCACTACAACTGGGAAAAGAAAAGAGAATTTACATTTACACAGATTGTACCTGCTACTTCTTAGTCATTCATGCTCATGCTGCTATATAGAAAGAACAAGAAATATTAGCAGGGAAAAACTCTTCTATAAAACACAGAACTGAAATTGTACCCTCTTGGAGGCAATACTGGAGCCATTGGAGATAGCTGTGTAATACATTGTAAAGGACATCAAAAGGGAGATTCCTTTATCATGCAGGGAAATGCTTTTGCTGACCATGCAGCAAAACAGGCAGCTAGGGACAAGAAAGTAAAGGCTATGATGTCACTTATTCCACAAAGCCCTAATATCTTTGTTAAGCCACAGTATACTTAGGAAGAAGTGCTTTAGGCAAAGTAACAAGGCTTTAACTTAAATAGTCAAGGATGGTGGGAAGCGGAAACAAAACTCTTGTCCAAGAATAATCTTTGGAAAATTGTTAAGGGATTACATGAGTCCACTCATCTGGTAAGAAATGCCCTAGAGAGATTAATAAGATGATCTTTCACAGGAAAAGGAATACACAGAACAGTGAGGGACATAATCCAGTCATGTTCTCTTTGCTCTGTAAATGAGCCAGGGGACAAAGAAACCTCTGACTCACACCAGTACAGAGAAGGGCCTCCTGTCCAGGGTAGGACTGGAAAATAGATTTTACCTAGATGACCCCATGTCAAAGTTACTGGTATTTGTTATTGTTTATTGATGCATTTACTGGTTGGATTGAGGCCTATCCCTCTCAAACTGAAAATGCCACAGAGGTAGTCAAAGCCTGGTTCAAAGAAATCATCCCCCATTTTGGAGTTCTTAAAACCCTCCAGAGTGATAATAGATCATCTTTTGTAGCTAAAATTACTCAAGCAGTATAGGCAGCATTAGGAAATGAATGTAATTTACATTCTTCTTAGAGACCTCAGTCATCAGGAAAGGTAGAAAAGGCTAATTGTTTTTTAAAGAAAACACTTAGCAAGTTATGCCAAGAAACATCCGACTCATGGATGAAGTTGCTGCATATAACTTTGCTCAGGAGTAGAGTCTCACCTAAAAACTTACTTCACTTAAGTCCTTTTGAAATGTTGGCTGGACTTCCCTTCTTGGGCTATGATCTTTTACAAGATAGGGAATCCTTGCAGATAACCCATCATGTTATCAATTTGGGACAAGTTCAAAAGGCTATTCAGGAATATGGCTAACCAAATTCTCCCAGCTCCTAACAAAAATCTTTATACCCAGCCGGTTCAACCTGGAGATCTAGTCCTACTTAAAACATGGAAGGAGGGCTCCTCACAGGACCAGCTCTAGCCAACATGGAAAGGACCATACCAGGTTCTTAGCACACCTACTGCTGTGAAACAACAGGGAATCAATAGTTGGGTACACATATCTAGAGCTAAATTTGTGCCTCCTGAGTCTTCATAGGCTGAGAAACCTGTCACAATTTACCAACCCTACTACTCCTGTAAACTGGTAGAAGACCTGAAACTTCTCTTCCAGTGAAAACCAAACCAAAGATAATCAAGAATATTAAATGCCTATATTCAGGAATGTATATATATATTTTGTTTCCTTTTCTATTTGGTATGCCACTGCTTTTTGAAAACAGGGAATGGGAACAAAATACTATTCTTAATTTCTCTTACACCATTGCCACAAATAAGTGGCTAGAGGACTATTGGCTATGTTATGAACCTCCTAGAAAACTGGAAAAATGACTTTTCTATGCCACTCAGTCTCCTATAAGTTTTATTGGTATTCATGGGAGGCTTGACCACATGAAAAATATGATTTCCTTTGAAGTTTCTTTATCTGTTCAGCCTTTTCCTTGCTATGATCGTACTGTTACTTATAATGAAACCATAGGGATTGGAGCTTATCATTTAAATTGTGCTAGTGGCCAGGTTCGGTGGTTCAGACTGTAATCCCAGCACTTTGGGAGGCTGAGGCAAGTGAATTGCCTGAGCCCACAGGTTCGAGACCAGCCTGGGCAACTTGGCAAGACCTCATCTCTCCAATAAATCAAAAATTAGCCTGGTGTGGTAGCACTCGCCTGTAGTTCCGGCTGCTTAGAAAGCTGAGGTGGAAGGATTGCTGGAGCCCAGCAGGTCGACCCTGGGGTGGCCATGAGCATGCCACTGCACTCCAGACTGGGCGACAGAGTGATACTCCAACTCTAAACAAACAAACAAATAAATAAAATACTCTAACTCTAAAAAAAATAATAAATAAAATGTTCCAATTCTAAATAAACAAAATAAAATAAATTGTGCTGGTAACTGCAGACTTTGTAGCTTCTGCATAGGGAAAGAACAGAGTCAACAACTAGATTGCCAATGTATTTGGTTTCATTTGATTTCTCTACATGCTAACACAATTTAACCCACTAGTGTTCAGCCCAGGATGCGGATAATCGAGGGAAATGCATCCTTTGGATAGAAAAGGAGACTGTTCCCTGGAGAATCAAACAAAAATCCAGCCTCACACAAAGAAAATAGATACTGTTTTTCAAGGGATTCCTTTATTTCTCCTTTGCCATGAGGAACCTACCTGGGGTCCTGCATTAAGTGTCATCCTGGATGAGGAAACTCCTAAAAGAGTATGTGCCTTCACAGGGGTGCTATTTTGATCTAATTTGAAGGAAAATTTTTGGCCATATCATGCCACACCACATGGCAGTTACCCAAAGCCTGGACAAATATAAGCTATTACTTGCATAATATTCAAATGTTGGGCCAGTGGACTCTGGGAACACTCATCTATGAAAGGCTTCATGCAACAGTGTATAATATCACCAAAACTAGACCCAAGTGAATGCTTGGATTAATAATGGTGGGAATTGGAGCTACAATTGGATTCCTAGCACGGGGAGGGGAGATTTGCATACTATGAGGCCCCTCTAAGTAATATAACTGCAACTTTAGATGTTCTTTCTCAGTCTGTTGGTGATGTTTTAAAGAGTTTATCCAAATTGTTGATTCTTTTGTTACTGTAGTAATGGATAACCGTTTGTCTTTAGATTATTTGCTTGTGGCACAGGGAGGAGTTTGTGCAGTTATTTATTTATTTATCTTATTTATTGAATTTTATTTTAATCAAACTCATGAATGTATAGACTTTAAAACGTCAAATAATTATCTTGATTTATTGCCAAAAAATAAAAAGCAGCACCTTGCCCCATCCCACCCACTCCATTCCTGCTTCCTAAACACTGTTTTGTACTTTTAGCTCTCTCTTGGATTTACCTCTAGATTTCTTTTTTTTTTTTTCATAATCAATATTTTAGATTATGGTTTTGTGGGGTACAGTTAATGGTTAGGTGTACAATTACGTTTCATTCAGGCACCCTGTTGATAAGAGGTGTTTCCCCATCCCCAGACAGATATTTGCTACTGTTAATGTGCAGTTATTAAAACGTTTTAATTACACAAATGTTACTGGATGAGGAGAAGAAGATTTAAAGAAAATTTATGATAAAACTGGGTGGCTCCATAGTTTTGGAAAAGGGGCTCCTACTCCAAAGTCCTTATTTTTTTTTTCTGAGTCAGAGTCTCACTCTGTCATCCATGCTGGAATGCGGTGGTATACTCACAGCCACCGCAGCCTTGACCTGCTGGGCTCAGGTGATCCTCCCACCTCAGCCTTCCAAGTAGCTGGAACTATAGCCATGAGCCACCATGCCCGACTAATTTTTTTTTTTTTAATTGTAGAGATGAGATCTGGCCAAGTTGCCCAGGCTGGTCTTGAACCCATACTTAGGCAGTCCTCTCACCTTGGCCTCCCAAAGTGCTGGGATTGTAGGCATGAGCCACTGCACCTGGCCACTGCAAATTCTTTTTGGAACACTGTTACAAACTCCATGCCTTCTATTGCCTGGGTCATTCCTTTTTTTTTTTTTTTTTTTTAGTATTTTTTATTATGATATTGTGGGGTACAGTTAAGGGTTAGGTATAAAAATACGTTTCATTCAGGCACTCTATATACAAGAGGTGCTTCCCCATCCCCAGACAGATATTTGCTACCATTAATCCCATCTCCCTCCCCACTCCATAGTTTCCCACTACTGTCAGTCATTTTCTTATAGTATTAGGTTGGATGTTCAAGGTCCATTATATAAGTGAGAACATGTGATACTCGGATCTTTGTTTTTGTGAGCGGTCACTCAGTATTATAGACTCTAGTTCTATCCAGGTTGCTGCGAAATTCATGATTTTGTTCTTTTTTATGGCTGTGTAGTATTCCATTGTGTGTATGTACCACATTTTTTAAATCCAGTCCTCTTTTGATGGGCAGCATGGTTGCTTCCAGGTTCTTGCTATTGTGAACAATGCTGCGATAAACATACGTGTGCAGGTATCTTTTTTTATAGAGTGATTTGAGTTCTTCCGGATATATTCCCAGTAGGGGGATTGCGGGGTCATATGGGAGGTTGATATTTAAAGCTTTTAGGAATCGCCACACTGCTTTCCACAGAGGTTGCACTAGTTTACACTCCCACCAACAGTGTAGAAGTGTTCCCTTTTCACCACACCCTCTCCAGAAGCTGTTATTTTTTGAGTAGTTGATAATTGCCATTCTGACTGGGGTTAGGTGGTATCTCAGTGTGGTTTTGATTTGCATCTCCCTGATGATTAGTGAGGTTGAACATTTCTTCATATGTCTGTTGGCTGCTCGGATGTCTTCCTTTGTGAAGTGTCTGTTCATATCTTTTGCCCATTTCATAATGGGGTTGTTTGTTTTTTCTTTTCAGCACGTTTGAATTCCTTGTAGATCAAAGATGTTAAGCCTCTTTCTGACCTGGTGTTGGCAAATACTTTTTCCCAGTCTGTAGGCTGTCTCCCTGCTCTCTTGATGGTTTCCTTGGCTTTGCAGAAGCTTGTCAGTTTAATAAGGTCCCACTTGTCTATCCTCTCTCTTACGACCTGTGGGTTTGGGGTTTTGTTCAGGAATTGGATGCCAGTTCCAATTTCCATGAGGGTATTTCCTTCATTTTCTAAGGTTCTTATGGTTTGAGGTTTTACATTTAGGTCTCTGATCCATTTGGAGTTAACCTTTGTGCATGGGGATAGATAGGGGTCCTGTTTCAATCTTCTGCATATGGTCAGCCAGTTTTCCCAGCACCATTTACTGAATAGGTTCTCCTCTCCCCAGTGGTAGGTGGTGGAGGCTTTGTTGAAGATGAGTAGGTTGAGAAATTGAGGTTTTGCTTCTGGAATCTCAATTCTATTCCATTGATCTATATGCCTGTTCCTATACCAATACCAAGCTGTTTTGATGATTGTAGCTTTATAGTAAAGTCTGAAGTCTGGCAGTGTGATACCACCTGCTTTGTTTTTTTTTGCTGAGGATTGTTCTGGCTATTCTTAGACGTTTGTGTTTCCATATGAATTCCTGTGTTGTTTTTCATGGGTCTGAGAAGAATGTTGCTGGTAATTTGATGGGTATTGCATTGAATTTGTAGATTGCCTTAGGTACGATGGACATCTTCACAATGTTGATTCTTCCAATCCATGAGCATGGGATACTTTTCCACTTTTTTGTGTCATCTTTGATTTCTTTGAGCAGTGTTTTGTAGTTTTCATTGTAAAGGTCTTTCGCGTATATGGTTAGGAAAATGCCAAGGTATTCCATTTTTTTGTGGCTATTGTGAATGGAATTGTGGTTTTTATTTGGGTTTCTGTTTGTTTATTATTGGTGTAAATTAATACACATTGTCTTTTGCACATTTATTTTGTATCCTGAGACTTTGCCAAAGGCCTTTATCAGTGTAAGGAGGTTTTTGACAGATTCTCTTGGGTTTTCAAGGTACACAATCATATCATCTGCAAAGAGAGATAATTTGACTTCCTCTTTTCCTATTTGGATACCCCTGATTGCCTTCTCTTCTCTGATTGCTCGAGCCAGGCATTCCAATACTATGTAGAACAGGAAGGGTGAGAGTGGGCATCCTTGTCTTGTTCCAGTTTTCAGGGGAAATGGTTCCAATTTTTGTCTGTTTAGGAGTATGCCGGCTATGGGTTTCTCGTAGATGGTTTTTACTATTTTGAGGTATGTTCCCCGTATGCCTAGATGTTCGAGGGTTTTTATCAAGTGTTGCTGGATTTTACCAAAAGCTTTTTCTGCATCTAATGATATAATCATGTGGTGATTGTTTTGACATCTGTTGATGCATTTAATTACATTTATGGTTTTATGAATGTTGACCAGCCTTGCATCCCAGGAATGAAGCCTACTTGGTCATGATGGATGATTTTTGAGATGTATTGTTGAATCTGGTTCGCTAGGATCTTGTTGAGAATTTTAGCATCTATGTTCATCAAAGATATTGGCCTGTCATTCTCTTTCTTTGTTGGATCTTTACCTGGCTTGGGTATCAATGTGATGTTGGCTTTGTAAAATGATTTGGGGAGAGTTCCATCTTGCTCAATCGCCTGGAATACCTTCAGTAGGATTGGTATCAGCTCCGCCTTAAATTTCTTGTAGAATTCTGCTGGAAAGCCATCTGGACCAGGGCTTTTTTTTGTAGGTAGTTTTCTTATTATGTAGTTGATTTCCTTGATTTTTATTGGTCTATTTAGGGTCTCAATTTCTTCTTGTTCCAACCTAGGTAGCTTGTGTGATGTCAGAAAGTCCTCCATTTCCTAAGGTTTTCAAGTTTGTTTCCATACAAGTGTACGTAGTAGTCTCCAATGATCTTTTGTATTTCTTCAGGGTCAGATGTGACTTCATCTTTTGTGTTTCTGATTGTGCTTATTTGGGTTTTTTCTCGTTTTTTCTTGGTCAGTCTAGCTAGGGGATCATCGATCTTGTTTATCCTTTCAAAGAACCAGCTTTTTGTTTCATTGATTTTTTTCCTATTATCTTTTTGCCTGCTATGTCCTGGATTTGGGCTTTTATTTTGGTGATCTGGATTCTTCTGCTGAAATTAGGGATTTTGTGGTCTTGCTTTTCCAGCTTCCTTAGGTGGCTTGTTAGGTTGTTAATTTGTGTTCCTTCCATTTTCTTAATCTGTGTTTGTAGGGATGTAAATTCCCCTCTTACTACAGCTTTTAAGGTGTCCCAGAGATTTTGGTAAGATGTTTCTTCATTTCCATTTGTGTCCAGGTATCTTTTGATCCCTGTTTTGATTTCATCATTGACCCAGGAGTTGTTTAGCATCATGCTGTTTAGTGTCCATGTCTTTGTGGGTTTTGGGGGGACTTTGTTGGTGTCAATGTTTATTTTTATTCCACTGTGGTCTGAGAAGGTGCATGGTAGAATTTCGGTCCTTTTAAATTTGCTTATGCTTGATTTATGGCCAATTATGTGATTGATCTTAGAATACGTTCCATGCGGTGATGAGTTGAATGTGTATTCTGTGGTCTTTGGATGGAGTGTTCTGTAGGTATCAATTAAGTCCATTTGGTCCAGAGTCGCATTGAGGCTCCGGATCTCCTTGCTGATTTTTTGTCCTGATGATCTGTCTAGGGTTGTGAGTAGGGTATTAAAGTCCCCAGTTATGATGGTGTTAGAGTCAATATCTTTCTTTAGTTTTCCTAGAAGTTGCTTTATGAAAGTTGGTGCACCTCTGTTGGGTGCATATATGTTTAGGATAGATATTTCCTGTTGATGGAGTGAACCTTTTATCATTATGTAGTGGTCCTTTGATCTTTTTTAATTTTTGATATCTTAAATGGTGTTTTATCTGAAATTAGGATTGTGACTCCTTCTTTCTTTTGTGTTCCATTCACCTGAAAATTTGTTTCCCATCCTCTTACTTTGAGTCTGTGTATGTCCTTTCTAGTGAGATGGGTCTTTTGAAGGCAGTGTATTGTTGCCTGGTGATATTTTATCCATTTTGTCATTCTATGTCTTTTCAGTGGTGCGTTTAGTCCATTCACATTCAGACTAATTATTGAAATGTGAGAGTTCGTCCCTATCATGGATTTCTTATTGAGTTGTTGTTCTTCCACTTGGTTTTTTCTTTTTGTCTTTCTTTTGGTTTTGGGGTTGGTTCATGTATATTTTATTCTTTTCCCTGTACTCTTCTGAAGAACATTGTTCTTTTTTTCCTTTTCTTTTGTGTTTAGTACTTTCTTAAGTGTTTCATGTAGAGATGGTTTGGTGGCAGCATAAGTTCTTAGGGATTGGATATCTGGGAAAGATTTTAATTCTCCCTCACTGATGAAGCTTAGCTTGGCCAGGTAGGTTATTCTTGGTTGAAATTGTTTATCTTTTAGGACTTTGAAGATAGGGCTCCAAGCTCTCCTAGCCTGCAGGGTTTCTGCAGATAAATCTGCTGCTATTCTGATTGGTCTTCCATGGTAGGTGATCTGGCCTTTTTCTCTTGCTGCCTTTAGGATTTTTTCTTTTGTGCCTACTTTATTTAGGCGAATTATTATATGTCTAGGTCTTCTCATTTGTTTTCTTGTGGGGGTTCTCTGAATCTCTTGTGTTTGAATTTTTGCATCACTAATTAGATAAGGGAAATTTTCTTGAATGATCTCATGGAAAGTTTGTTCCAATGTGGTCTCTGTTTCTCTTTCTGCCTCAGGGAGTCCGATAACTCTTAGGTTAGGCCTCTTGAGGTAGTCACTCATCTCTTGAAGGTTTTCTTCTGTCTTTTTGAGCTTATTTTCTGTGTTTTTAAGAGTTTGGGTTATTTCTATATTTTGGTACTCAAGCTCTGAGATTCTTCTGCTTGGGTAATTGTGCTTTCCATGCTTATCAGTTTGTTATTTATTTCATTCACAGTATCCTTTATTACTGTTATCTCAGATATCAGCTCCTTCCTAGTTTCTTCTTGTGTCTCTTCAATTGTTTTTAATCTCTCCATTAATGTCTTAATATCTAGGTTTATAGTTTGAGACCCTTCATTCTGGGGGCTCTTCATTGTTTGCATTCCAAAGTCAGTTTCTCAGTGTCTGCCCTCCCAGGGGTCTGGGAGAAACCCATACTCTTCTTTTGGTTTTTCTTCATTTGTGTAAATTTTTCTCTTTCTCCCCCTTTCCCTCCCCTTCTTGAATTCTATTTTTGTGGGAAGGTAGGGTTGCTTTTATTTCTCTTCTGCTATAACCTGTTCTTCCTTATGAGGGTCTTCTGGCTTTGTTCACTTTTGAGGTTGGAGTGTAGGCTGCAATCTGTACTTTTTGCAGTTTTGAGATGTTTTTTTTTTTTTTTTTTGAGTTGGAGTCTCACTCTGTCGCCCAGACTGGAGTGCAGTGGCCACTCCCAGCCACCGCAGCCTCCACCTGCTGGGCTCCGGCAATCCTCCCGCCTCAGCCTTCCAAGTAGCCGGAATTACAGGCATGTGCTACCACGCCTGGCTGATTTTTTGATTTATTGTAGAGATGAGGTCTTGCTGCCCAGGCGGGTCTCGAACCCGCGGGCTCAGGCAATCCACTCACCTCAGCCTCCCAAAGGCGTGGGATTACAGGCTGAGCCACCGAGCCCGGCTAGTTTTGAGATTTAATTGAGAGGGAAGCTGTGGTTCAGAGTGTATATGCTGATTCTAGCATCCACAAACAGGTGTATGAGCACACTGGAACCTCTTTCCCTCTGCCTTACAATCTGTCTGTTCAGCAGTATGTATTCTTGGTTCCTAGATTAAAATGGGGGTATAAAAGAGGAAAATAATGGAGGAAAGGGGAGTCAATAGGAAGTTAGAGAGGGAGAAGAGCGAGAGGGAAAACAGACATACATACCAACTGTCAGGTGAGAAAGAGACACAAGGTCGGAGAAAAGTGAAAGAAGACACGTAAGAAAGATTCCCTAAAGAATACTGATAGCTACACAGAGACAGACCAATATAATCATGAAACAGTGTAAGTCAGAAGGCAAACAGTGAATGTGATCAAAATAAACAGTCAAAATGATAAAATCATAAGTCACAGTAAGAGATCAGACTAAAATCACTTCAGGTCTGATCTCCAGCCTCTCCCCTTTGTTTTTCGTTGCAGGCAGCTAGGTTTACTCACAACTTTGGTTTGGCTGCCTGGGAGTTGCTTTTATCTGATTTGGCTTAGGGGTGGGGCTTTGTCTCCTGTTTAGCAACGTTACCTTAGGAACCAAACCGAGGTGGAGTTTGTTGATAGGTGGGCAGGGCAATGGAAATCTCTGCCTGGAGAAAGGCGGAGGCAGATTCTCTTTCGTAGATCCCTTTCTCTGTGCTTGTCTGGATCCCCAAGCTTGGGGTCACGGGCTGAGTGCCTCAGCCAGGGTGGGCCCGGAGCTCCAGAGCTCCAAAGCTCCAATGGGCAGGCAGTGAGTGGCGGGAGTGGCCCTGGGCCCCCCACAGGGTACTTCAGCCAGGAATGAGACCGGTGTCTCTGAGTGGCGGGTGCCCAGAGCCTCCCTGAGTGACCAGCGGCTTGGTGATGATGAGAGATGATGTAGCCAGGGAGCTAGCTGAGACCCGAGACTCCCACACAGGCAGTGGAACAGCAGCAGCAGGGGGCCACAGTATCCGACCCTGCATGGGACCGAGGGTCCCCAGGCCTCCGCCCAGTGCTGGCTGGTGGTGGGCTCGGGGGTGGGAGAAGAAAAGTAAGAATCTTTTTGGGAACTCACATTCGGAGAATCTCACAAGTTCACCTATGCTGTCACCATCTTGTTCCCCCAAGAATAAACTTTCGCCCAAACCTTGAATCGCCAGCAGGTGGTGTTATCCCTCGCTCCAGATGGTCTTTATCTTAGCTGCTTGCCTGCCCCTCAGCAGATCTTGTTTGCAGGGGCTTCAAGGTCTGAAGTCGTAGATCGCCTCAGACACAGGCCGTGTGATGTGTAATGGCTGCCCTGGCGGCGGCGGTTGCACCTCACCTCAGGCACTGATGGTGCAATGTGGAATGCCTGTCTTGGCGGCAGCGGCAGCAGCAGCAGTAATGGTGGCGGCGGTGGCGGCTCAGTCACTGGCACAGGCGGTGCGATGTGTAATGGCCACCTCTGAGCAGCGGCTGCCTCGGAGGAGGTGGTGGCTTGGCTGCCTCGGAGGAGGCGGAGGAGCTGGGTCATTCCTTTTATTGGTCCTTTTGTGATTATTATAATTCTATTGATATGGTCCATGTCTTTTTAACTGCCTACTTAAATTTATTTCTTCTAGACTTAAGCAATTTCATGCTCGCACAATAGTCATGCAAGCATACCACCTGGCACCTGCTGTTGATGCCACTGTCACAATCAACCCAGACAAATTATTTTATTTTATTTTATTATTTATTTTTTTGAGTTGGAGTCTCACTCTGTCACCCAGACTGGAGTGCAGTGGCCACTCCCGGCCACTGCAGCCTCAACCTGCTGGGCTCCGGTGATCCTTCCACCTCAGCCTTCCCAGTAGCCGGAATTACAGGCATGCGCTACCATGCCCGGCTGATTTTTCGATTTATTGTAGAGATGAGGTCTCACTGCCCAGGCGGGTCTCGAATCTGCGGGGTCAGGCAATCCACTCACCTCAGCCTCCCAAAGGCGCGGGATTATAGGCTGAGCCACCGAGCCTGGCTAACCCAGACAAATTAAATCAGATGGGGAGAGATTTTTGATCCCTGACTAGGTAGACTTACATCCCTTGTCAGCTTTGAAGAAGTTACAGCAGACAGAACTTCCTCCCTCAGCACCCCATGTGAATATGGAATCGAAATCTCATAGGAGGGAATTTTAGGCATGACAGCTAGCATAGCTTAGATATAGATAGTGAGTTACTCACAGGCAGGCTTAGATAATTAGGAAACCAGATGGTCAGCCACCTGGGCATTGTCTTACTGGAATGTTTAAAAAACAGCTATACACTGATTCGAATATAGGACTGGGGCACCTGGCTACAAAGACCAAAAACCGAACAGTAGGGAGTTACCGGGGACACTGAGGCATAGTGCTCTAAGAGAAAACTTAATTAAGGAGTAACTTTCTTATCTCAGTAGTTCCTCATGAAACAGGCAAAACTCAAAAATAAAATAATAAGAACTGACTACTCTAGCCAGGCTTCGTGGCTCAGCCTGTAATCCTGTGCTTTGGGAGGCTGAGGTGAGTGGATTGCCTGAGCCCGAGGGTTCGAGACCTGCCTGGGCAACTTGGCGAGATCTCATCTCTACAATAAATCAAAAAATTAGCTGGGTGTGGTAGTGCACGCCTGTAGTTCCAGCTACTTGGAAGGCTGAGGTGGAAGGATCGCCGGAGCCCAGCAGGTTGAGGCTGCAGTGGCCGGGAGCGGCCACTGCACTCCAGTCTGGGTGATAGAGTGAGACTCCAACTCAAAAAAAAAAAAAAGAAAGAAAGAAAAGAAAGAAATTGCTTAACCATCATTTTGCAAATATATAAAAGCACTCTGGGCTGGGCACAGTGGCTCAAGCCTATAATGCCAGCACTTTGGAAGGTTGAGGTGAGGGGATTGCCTGAGCTAACGGGTTCGAGTACAGCCTGGGCAGCTTCGCAAGTCCTCATCTCTACAACAAATAAAAAATTTAGCTGGGCATGGTAGTGCGTGCCTGTAGTTCCAGCTACTTGGAAGGCTGAGATGGACGTATTGCCTGAGCCCAGCAGGTCGACAATGGAGTGGCCCTGAGCGTGCCACTGCACTCCAACCTGAATGACAGAGTGAGACTCCAACTCAAAAGAAAAAAATTATATATACATGTTAACAGAAAGGACATGTCCTTTCCCTTAAGGACACCTGTGTTCTCCCTTGATCGTGTCTTTTTCTTTTTTTTCGCACTAATAATCTTTACTTTAAACCTTTCTCTGCATCTTACTCTAAAATTCCATTCTGTGAGAGCCAAGGACTCATGGAACAACTACACCCCATGCTGCCCAACATCAATCAGAATGTAGAAAGACAGATGGTAAAGGCCATTCTGATGTCGCAGATGGAACTGAGGAATAAAGTATTGATAACTAGAGTAACAGCGATCTTTGTTACAAAGAGGAAAAAATACCTTGGCAGATTTTTGTCCATTCCTGAGTGTTAGGTCACACTCCCAGTGGGGCTTCTGGAATCAGGCCTGCCAGGAGTGTGGGTATCTGGTGTGCGATCTGATGTCACATAAATGATGCAAAGAATTGTACAGAAATTAGATTAGAAAATATAGTTTA
Source organism: Cephalopachus bancanus (assembly GCA_027257055.1). Lineage (NCBI taxonomy): Eukaryota > Metazoa > Chordata > Mammalia > Primates > Tarsiidae > Cephalopachus > Cephalopachus bancanus. Next base: position 146,448 of record JAPVLO010001285.1, on the reverse strand, counting down.
TTTAGAAAGTGAATGAGAGAAATAGGAAATTCATCTCCCCAAGGTAGGGAAGGGATTGAAAGCCAGGAAACATGGTGACGGGCATAGCTCAAGGAGCACATGGCCACAGCAGAGACTAGTAAGGCAATGACAGTGCTCCCGTTGAATCCTTGTAATCCTTCCCTTTGATTGGGGAAGGTCAAGATGATTGGGTGGTGGTCTGCTCCATGCCATCATGAAGGGGCAGGTAAGTACAAGTATTGATGTCAAGTGATGGACAGCAGACAGATGGGTGGGTTGGTCACATGATTGTTGCCATGGTGTTGGGGGGTCTGTGTCACATAGGTCAAGAAGGGCTGATTAGGTTAACTTGGGTCTTATGGGTGGAGGCACATACCTGAAATAGAAAAGCTAATTAGTACAAGTCAAGCTGGGGAGGGGGACATAAAGCAGTTATCAATAGCTACCTCTAATAAACCGGTTCTGTTCTTGGCTCATGATTAGAGGGCAAGTTAAGTGAACTGCTAGAAAAACATGACATGTAGGCAATATTAAAATGGCTGCTCATTGGGTATATTAAATCTGTGTCCTTTCATTGGTATATTAAACCATGTTTTGTCCTTTCACTGAGGATTTTATGAAAGGCGGAATTTGAGTGATGAACTAGCATTTGGTGGAATAAATTTCTATGCAGAATATTGAAGAAGCTGCATGGCTTCTTTTAACTGCATACAGTAAAATGAGAAAAAATAAATTAAAAGTGGAATTTATAATTCAAAAGGAAACAAAACTTAGGGATTTGAAGGATTCTTATCTTGCCCATGTGTTAGAGAATGAAAAAGAATTTTCAGAAGAGAAAACCAAAGGTGTGGCCCAGCAACTGAATGATAAGGGCATTACTATAAATAGAACAAAGCCACAGGCTATTCATCAAGACATTAGGAGAATGACCCTGAAGGCACATTGGTGATTTATAGTACTGCTCCTCCCATTACAGACTCAGAGTGCCAAGGACTGGGGGAAGAAAATATGTCAATAGAGATACCTAGGGCACCCTCTTGAACTTGAGGCTAACTATCCAGGGCTGCCTCTAGTCTGCTCCTTGTAACACAGTATAGCACTTCTTGGTCTCCTTCAGGTGTGGCTTAAGAAGGTTCAGTTGTGACTCAGCCTGCATATTCAGAATGTGCAAGTAGCAAATCTTGGCAGCATCCATATGTTGTTAATTCTTCAAGCACACAGATGCAATAGTTGTAGGGTCATGGCTTCCTCTACTTAGATTTCAAAGGATCTTACTGATGGCCTATGGGCCCAGGTAGAGTCTTGTCACAGGATAGGAGCTACTGCATAGAGTCCCCATGAGGGTATTGCCTAGGGGAACTTGATGGTGAAGCCACCACAGAGTTCCCACTAGGGAAATGTCTAGTGGAGCTGTGAGGGTAGGGCCACCCTGAAGACCCCAGAACTGTGGAGCAATCAGCATGCAAAACCAGCCTGAGAGTGTTGCTTTGTGGGCTGCCCCCAGAAAAGTAATAGACGAGGGACTGCCCAAGACCTTGTGTATGCCCAAAAGGCAGGATGTGGAGTCAAGGAAGATTATTCTGAGGACTTAAGATTTAATCTTGTTCACTTTGTCGAGTTTTGGACTTACTTGGGACGTTACCCTTTTATTCTTGCCTATTTCTCCCTTTAGAATGGGAACGTCTATGCTATGCCTGTTCCACCACTGTATCAGGGAAGCAGATAACTTGATTTCGCAGGCACACAACTTGAAGGGAATTTGCCTCAGGATGGATCATGACTTCATTCTCACTCATGTGAATGATACTCTGGACTTTGAACTTTTGAGTGGCTGCTGGAATGAACTAAGGCTTTTGAGGCTATTGGAATAAAATGAATGTATTTTATGTATGAGAAGGACATAAATTTGGGGGCCAGAAGTGACATGCTATGGTTTAAATGTGTCCCCCAAGAAGCACTTGTTGAGAACTAAACTCTTTTTTTCCCTTGCCAAATTCCTAAGAGGCCCCAGGAGATGGGTTTTTATTAATACCATATGACTCTAGAATAAATTCATATAACAGATGAAGAGAGAAAATCAAAGTATTTTATGACCCTGTAAAGCTGTCTCTTGGGTACTCCTGGACTTCGGGTACCTTTTTTTTTCTTTTGAGTTGGGGTTGCACTCTGTTGCCCAGACTGAAGTACAGTGGCATGACCATGGTTCACTGCAGCCTCAACCCCCTGAACTCATGTGTTCCTTCTGCCTCAGCCTCCTGAGAGGCTGGGACTACAGGTGCACACCATCACACCCAGCTAATTTGTTTGATTTTTTCATAGAGACAGGGTCTTACTATGTTGCCTTGGCTAGTCTTGAACTCTTAGGCTCAGTCCTCTTGCCTTGGCTTCCCAAAGTGCTAGGATTACAGATGTGAGCCACCACTGCAGCCTGGGCACCTTTTAAGACACCACCTTTCCTTTCTGAAGTCTGCCACCCATGAGGCTTCATCTACATGTCAAGAAACTTGACTCCCTCATCATTCTTCAAGGTTCCCATTTCTTATATTGATTTTGAAATTCTTTGGATAAGAGCCTAACTCTTGCTACTAATTGCCAGTCAAGAAAATTTTTAACCTACCTATAATCTGCAAGTTCCTGCTTGCAGATATCCCATCTTCCCGGGTTGAGTGAATGTAAATCTCACATGTATTGATTTTATGGTTTTCTCTAACTTCTGTCTTCCCCAAATGGATATAACCAAGCTACAATTTAATCATGATAAGTGTTGGGTCACAATCCCAGAGGGGCCTCCAAAATGTTAGGTCAGATGGGGCAGGGGGGCTGCTCTGGTGCTACTCGAAAGATGCAAAGAATTGCACAGAAGTTAGACTGGAAATGTAGTTTATTTAGAAAGTAAATTAAAGAGACAGAGAGAGAAGATTCACCTCCCCAAGATAGGGGAGGGGTCCAAAGCTTAGGAAAACATTGTGGCCATAGCTCAAAGAGCCACGTGACCAGCCCAGAGCTTAGCAAAGCAATGGCAAATGGCTGCTTGAGGTTGAATGCTTTTAAACTTTCCCTTTGATGGGGGCAGGTTATTAAGGTGATTGGGTGGTGGTTTGCTTCACATCATTATGAAGGGGACAGGTAAGCATAGGTACTGACGGCAGGCAGATAGGTAGGTTAATTACATGACTGTTGCCATGGTGATGGTGTCTGTCTGTTCCAAAGGTCATGAAGGACTGATTAGGTTAACTTGGTTTAGGCAAATGCTTGGAACAGAAAAACTAATTAGTATAAAACATGCTAGGGAGGAGTTGTAAAACAATTATCAATAGCTACCTCTGAGAAATCAGTTCTGTCCTTGATTAGAGGGCACGCTAGGTACTGTTAAGAGAATATGACAGAATTAGGCAGTGTCAAAATAGCTACGCTTTGGGTATATCAACTTCATGTTTATCCTTTCAATGGGCACATGTTCAGAACCTGCTGGGAAAGGTGTCACAGGCCCAAAGTGAGTCACATTTGGCTCAGAATAAACCGTCTTAAATATTTTACAATGTTTGGCATATTTCATCAACACAACAATGTTGGGAGGTGGAGCCTAATTGGAGGTGTTTAGATCATGAATGCATTACTGCCAATTACAAAAGGCTGCAAGTTTGATTTCTTGTTTTCTCTCACCTTCTATTTGCCCTTCTGCTATGAGATAATGCAGCAAGGGCAGCAAGAATGCCCTTGCAAGATTCCAGCCCCTCAGTCTTGGATCTCAGTCTTCAGAACTGTGAGCCAATACATTTTTGTTCATTGTAAATTACCCAGGCTATGGTATTTTGTTATAGCAGCACAATATGAACTAAAATGACAAAAGAGATTTTGCAAATAAGAATCTTGAGATGAGGAGATTATTGTAGATTAACCAAATGGGCTCTTAATATAATTACAAGTGTCCTTATGAGAGATAGACAAGGGGAGAATATTACAGAGAAAGAAAATGATATAAGGTCTGAAGCATGATGCTACACTGCTGGCTTTGATGGAGGAACAGGGAGCTAAGTAATATAAGGAATGCAACTCTTGAAGCTGGAAAAGACAAGGAAACAGGTCCTTCCCAAGTCCTCCGAGGGAATGTAGCCCTCTCAACACCTTGATTCGTTTCTCAGTAAAACTGATTTCAATCTTCTGATCTTCAGAACTGTAAAAGAATAAACATGTATTGTTTTATGCCACTAAGTTTGTGGTAATTTATTACTACAGCTATAGCAAACTAATATAGGTGAAGAATAACCTTTTACAACTATTTAAGAGAAGACAAATACTCCAAGAAAACTGTCATTTTCACAGAGAACAAACTATGTTCTAAGTGGGGTGCAATATACTATTTGATTCTAATGAACCCACAATCTCCTTTTGAAAATCCTGTGCATAAACTCATCAAAGCTGAGCTAGATTTGGCAAAATTTTACACAAATTTTTGTTCCTTTTCAGATTTTCTTCCTGCAAACTTTCCATAGCTTTTTATGTACATTCATGTTTTGTCCTTCAGCATATTCTTTCCTATTCTGTAACAATTTATTTTAATTCAGGACAGAAACACTCCTGTTTTGCCCTTAATTAAATTTGTAAAAATTATTTTGAAATAGAAATAGACAACAATCCTGAAATTCATATGGAACCAAAGGGGAGAAAAAAAGCCTTGATAGCCGAAGAAATACTATAGAAAACAATAACAGCAACAACAAACAAAGCTAAAGGTATCATACTATCTGACACCAAAATATATTAATACATAAACATAATACAAAGGTATAGGAAGCCAAATAGCATGTTATTGGTATAAAAGAGGTACATGCACTAATGGACTAGAATAGCGAAGTAAGAAATATATCCACATATTTAAAGCGAAGTCATTTTTTTGCAAAGATGCCAAGCACATACGTTGAGAAAGTCATTAATAATGATCTTTAAATGGTACTGAAAAAATCAGATATCTATATGCAGAAGAAGAAAACTGGAACTTTATCTCTCACCATGCGGAAAAAACAAAATGGATTAAAGACTTAAATGTACAACCCAAAACTATTAAAATATCAGAAAAAAATAGGGAAAACACTTCAGTACATTGGTCTAGGTAAAGATTTTTATGACTAAGACCTCAAAGCACATAGAACAAAAACAAAAATATACAAAAGGGCCAGGCTCGGTGGCTAAGCCTATAATCCCAGCACTTTGGGAGGCCAAGGTGAGAGGATTGCCTGAGCCTGTGAGTTTGAGATCTACCTGGGCAACTTGGTGAGACCTCGTCTCTACAATAAATAAAAAATTAACCGGGCGTGGTAGCGCGCGCCTATAGTTCCGGCTACTAGGAAGGTTGAGGTGAAAGGATCACAGAAGCCCAGCAGGTCGAGGTTGCGGTGACTGGGAGTGTGCCACTGCTCTCCAGCCTGGGTGACAGAGTGAGACTCCAACTCAAAAAAATAAAAAAAAAATAAAAAAAAAAATATATATATGTATATATACACACACACACAAAAGAGACTATATTAAACTAAAACCCATCTGCACAGCAAAGGAAACAATCAATAGAGTGAAAGACAAGCTGTTGAGTACAAGAAAATTGAAACAATTCATTAGGCAAGGGATTAATATGCAGAAGATATAGGGAACTCAAACATGAAAAGAAAGAATATCTTTAAAAAGTTGGCAAGTAAAATGAACACATATTTTTCAAAAGAAGACATGCAAATGGCCAAAAGGTACATGAAAACACCCTTATCGGTGTGTGGTTTGCAAATACTTTTTCTATCCATTGGCTATCACTTCACTCTATTGATTGATTTCTTTGCTGTACAGAAGCTTTTTGTTTATTTTTGCTCTTAGTGCCTGTGGTTTTGGTGTCAATTAAAAAAAAAAAGGATTGCCATAACCACTGTCAAGAAGCCTTTCCCCTAATTTTTTTCTAGTAGTTTTGTGATTTCAGGTTTACATTGAAGTTTTTAATTAATTAATTAATTGAGTCAGAGTCTCACTCTGTTGCTCAGACTGGAGTGCAGTGGCACACTCACAACCACTGCAGCCTTGATCTGCTGGGTTCAGGCGATCCTTCCGCCTCAGCCTTCCAAGTATCTGGACCCACAGGTGCGCGTCATCACGCCTGGATAATTTTTTTAATTTATTGTAAAGGTGAGGTCTAGCCAAGTTGCCCAGGCTGGTCTCGACCCCGCAGGCTCAGGCAATCCACTCGCCTTGGCCTCCCAAAGTAATGGGATTACAGCCTGAGCCACTGAGCCCAGCCTTTTAAAATTTATTATAAGTTGATTCTTATATATGGTGTGAGATAAGGGTCCAACATTATTCTTCTGCATGCTGTTTTGTTTTTCCTACACCATTTATTGATGATACTTTATTTTCCTGTGTGTTTTTGGCTTCTTCATCAAAGATCAACAGAGTGTAAATGCATGGATTAATTTCTGCTCTATTTTGTTTCATTTGTGTATGTGTTTACCTTTATTGCAGTGCCATACTGATTTGATAACTACAGTTTTGTAGTAAATTTTGAAATTCTGTTACATGTTGTCTCCAGCCTTGTAATTTTTGCTCAGTATTTCTTTAGCTATTTAGGATTTTATGGTACTATACAAATTTTAGGATTTTTTTTCTATTTTTTTTTTTTTTTTTTGAGTTGGAGTCTCACTCTGTCGCCCAGACTGGAGTGCAGTGGCCGCTCCCGGCCACCGCAGCCTCGACCTGCTAGGCTCCGGCGATCCTTCCGCCTCAGCCTTCCAAGTAGCTGGAATTACAGGCAGGCACTACCATAGCCCAGCTGATTTTTTGATTTATTGTAGAGATGAGGTCTCGCTGCCCAGGCGGGTCTCGAACCCGCGGGCTCAGGCAATCCACTCACCTCAGCCTCCCAAAGGCAGGGGATTACAGGCTGAGCCACCGAGCCCGGCTTTTTTTTTCTATTTTTGAGAAAAATTCTATCAATATTTTCATAGAGATTGCATATAATTTGTAGAATGATTTGGGTAGTATAGACATTTTCACAATGTCAATTCTTCAAATCCATGAACCCAGGGTATATTTTTGTTCATTTGTCTTCATTTTAAAAAAAATCAGTGTTATTTTCAGTGTACAAATATTTTATCTCCTTGATTAAATTTATTTTTCAGTACTTTGATTTTTGATACTATTATATGTATATGATTGTTTTCTTGATTTCTTTTTGAGAATGGAAAAAATCTGTTAATACAGGGCCATTGTTATCTTTTTGGAAAGTAGATATCTATTTTTAAAATTGTTTCTACAATTTATCTCTAAATGTCTATTTCTCTACTATTTAGCTTAAATGTACAAGTTGAGTTCTTTCCTTTTTAAATTTTAGGTCCAGGGGAATGTGTGCATATTTGTTACATGGGTATGTTGTAGTGGTGGGGATTGGGCTTCTAGTGTACTCATTACCCAAATATTGAATGTTGCATCCCATAGGCAATCTTCCATTTCTTCTCCCTTTTGGAGTCCCCAGTGTCAATTATTTCCATCATTATGTTCATGTTTACTCATTGTTTAGCTCCCACTCAGACCTTTTTTGTTCCATATGAACTTTAGGATTATTTTTTTCTACTTCTCTGAATAAGAATATTGGTAGCCTAATTACAATAGCATTGAATCTATAGATTGCCTCAGGCAATATGGTCATTTTAATGTTGATTCTTTTGGTCCATGAGCATGGGACAGTATTCCATTTAGTTTGTGTCATCTATGATTTCTTTCATAAGTGTTTTGTAGTTCTCCTTGTAGAGATCTTTTACCTCCTTGGTTACATTTATTCTTAGGCATTTTACTTTTTTTTTTTTTTACTTGGAGTCTCACTCTGTTGCCCAGGCCATGCACACGGCCACTCCAGCATTGACCTGCTGTGCTCTGGTGATCCTTCTGCCTCAGCTTTCCAAGTAGCTGGAACTACAAGTGTGCACTACCTCGCCTGGCTTATTTTTGATTTATTGTAGAGACAAGGTCTTGCCAAGTTGCCTGGGCTGGCCTCGAACTCATGCGCTCAGGCAATCCACTTGCCTTAGCCCCTCAAAGTGCTGGGATTACAGGCTGAGCCACCAAGCCCAGCCGGTATTTTACTTTTTTGTGGCAGCTATAAGTGGAATAGAGTTCCTAATTGGATTCTCAGCTTGAATGCTGTTGTATACAAATGCTAATTATTTTTCTACATTGATTTTATATCCTGAGACTTTAGGGAAGTCATTTATCAAGTTTAGGAGTCTTTTGGAGGAGTCTTCAGTGTCATCTCAGTACAATCAAATCACCAATAAAGAGAGATAACTTGATATCCTTTATTCCAGTTTGGATGCCATTTCTTTCTTTCTTTTCCCTGTTGACTCTGGCCAGGACTTCCAGTACTGTGTTAAACAGAAGTGGTGAAAGTGGACATCCTTGGTTTGTTCCTGTTCTTAGGGGAAATGCTTTCATCTTTTTAGTATGATGTTGTCTATAGGTTTGTTATATATGGTTCTTATTATTCTGAAGTATGTCTCTTTGATGCTACTTTGTTAAGTTTTTATCATGAAGTGATGCTGGATTTTATCTAATGCTTTTTCTGCATCTCCTGAGATGATCATATGGTTTTTGTTCTTAGTTCTGTTTATGAGGTTAATCATGCTTATGTAGTGAATCATGTTAACTGATTTGTATATGTTGAAATATACTTGCATCCTCGGAATAAAGCCCACTTGATCGTGACAAATTATCTTTTTGACATGCTATAGGATATGGTTTGCTAGTATTTAGTTGAGGATTTTTGTATCTATGTTCACCAGAAATATTATTAGCCTGTGTTTTCTTTGTTGTTTTTGTTGTTGTATCTTTGCCTAATTTTGGTATCAATGTGACACTAGATTCATAGAATAAGTTACTGAAGGATCCTTTCTCCTGGATTTTTTGGAATAGTTTCAGTAAGATTGGTACCAGTTTTTCTTTGTACATCTGGCAAAATTTGGGTGTAAATTTGTTTGGTCTTGGGCTTTTTGTTTTTGGAAGATTTTTAAAAATTACTGATTCAATTTCTTTTCTCATTCTTGGTCGGTTCAGGAATTCTAGTTTTTGTTTTTTTGGTTTTTTTTGAGTTGGAGTCTCACTCAATGCCCTGACTGGAGTGCAGTGGCACACTCCTGGCCACTGCAGCCTCGACCTGCTGGGCTCCGGTGATCCTTCCACCTCAGCCATCCAAGTAGCTGGAACTATAGGCATGTGTTACCACACCCGGCTAATTTTTGATTTATTGTAGAGATGAGGTCTCGCCAGGGTGCCCGGGTGGGTCTCGAACCCATGGGCTCAGGCAATCCACTCACCTCAGCCTCCCAAAGTGCTGGGATTACAGGCTGAGCCACCAAACCCTGCCTTCTAGTTCTTTCTCATTCAAACTTGGGAAGTTGTATGATTCCAGGAATTCATCCATTTCCTCTAGGTTTTCTAGTTTGTGTGCACAGAGGTATTCATAGTACTCTCTGATAATTTCTTGTATTTCTGTGATATCCGTTGTAATGTCACCTTTATGATTTCTAAATGTGCTTATTGGAATTTCCTTTTTTCTTGGTTAGTGTAGGTAGCAATCTGTCAATTATTTTTATCCTTTCAGAGAACCAACTTTTTGTTTTGTTTATTTTTGAATCATTGTGTGTGTGTGTGAATCTCATTTAGCTCTGCTTAGATTTTTGTTATTTCTGCTTTTCTTCTAAGTTTGGATTTGGTTTGTTTTTGTTAGTTTTAGTTCCTTGAGGTGTAATGTTAGACTGGGAGTGCAGATATGTCTTTGATACACGAATTTCCTTTCTTTTGGATATAAAACCAGTAGTGGGATTGCAGAATCATATACTGAATTCTATTTTTAGTTTTTTGAGAAACTTCCATGCTGTTTCTTTTTTATTTTTTGAGTTGGAGTCTTACTCTGTCACCCAGACTGGAGTACAGTGGCCGCTCCTGTAGCCTCGACCTGCTGGGCTGCGGCGATCCTTCCGCTCAGCCTTCCAAGTAGCTGGAACTACAGGCGTGTGCTACCACGCCCGGCTAATTTTTTTTAGTTTATTGTAGAGATGAGGTCTCGCCAAGTTGCCCAGGTGGGTCTCGAACCCATGGGCTCAGGCAATCCACTCACCTCAGCATCCCAAAGCGCGGGATTACAGACTGAGCCACCGATCCTGGTCCATGCTGTTTCTTTAATGGCTGTAACTCTACATTCTCGCCAACAGTATATGAATATTCCCTTCTCTGTATCTTCACCAGCATCTGTTATTTTTTGTCTTTTTATGATAGTCATTCTAACTTTGCAAGTCTCATCACAGATGGGATTGTTCTCCAACTGCAGTGAGAGGGGCCAGAGCTGAGAATGGGTTCCCTCAAGATCTGCTGTGGGATGATGTTTGGTGAGACCATTAATAAGACTCCAATTCTCATCTGTGAGATATGGGCAAGTCTCCCTCTGGGTCCTTGTGAGAGCATTTCTGAGCTTGGCTCTCAGCTAAAAAAGGGTGAAGCAGTACCACAGAACAACTTTCAGGTTCACTGTCAAGGTCAATGTCAGCAGGCAGACAAGCCTGTCTGCCAAGGTACTAGTGTGCACAATTCCTTCTAGCGATGGTTTTGGTTGCAGGATCAAGGCCAAACAGGGCTGTAGCCAAGTCCTTTGGTAGACTGGGTCATTTGCAGGCTTAAACATGGAAGGAACTCAGTGAGGTGGATCAGCCACCTGGTTGTCAGTATGCATTCTTTTTTTTTTTTTGAGTTGGAGTCTCACTCTGTCGCCCAGACTGGAGTGCAGTGGCCGCTCCCGGCCACCGCAGCCTTGACCTGCTGGGCTCCAGCGATCCTTCCACCTCAGCCTTCCAAGTAGCTGGAATTACAGGCGCGAGCTACCATGCCCGGCTAATTTTTTGATTTTATTGTAGAGATGAGGTCTCGCCTGCCCAGGTGGGTCTCGAACCCGCAGGTTCAGGCAATCCATTCACCTCAGCCTCCCAAAGCGTGGGATTACAGGCTGAGCCACCAAGCTTGGCCAGTATACATTCTTAAACGACCCTCCTAAGTCTTGGATTCTAACCAGGTTTCACAAACACCTATCTAAATCCTGAGGCCCTACAGAGAGATTTGACTATGTATGGGTGTGGTAGTCTTGCTGTTGTGGGGAGATATGGGTGGGTTATTTATTATTCCACCATTTTAGTGAAATCACTCTCTCAAATAACCCTAGAGCTCACTAATTCTGCTTGATCAAGTTTGCTGTTGAGGCCCTTTATGGAATATATCAGTTCAGTTACTGTGGTTTGTATCTTCAGAATTTGTTTGCTTTCTTTAAAACCATGGGTTGTATCTCTTTCTTGAACTTATTTAGTTGGTGTTTGTTTTCATTTACTTGTCTATGTTCTCTTGTAGGTCACTGAACTTCTATAATTATTTTGAATTCTTTGCCAGACATTTTGTAGTTCTCCATTTCTTTATGATGTATTATGCATGCTTTACTATGTTCTATGGTGGTGTCATGTTTTCCTGATTGTTCATGATCCTTGTGACCATGTGTTGATGTTTGTGAATTTGAAGAAGTAGATATCTATTCCAGTCTTTAAAGACTGACTTTGGTAAGGAAAGCCCTTCACCAGTCTACCCATACAGAGATTCTAAGTAAGCTGTGTGACAGGGTCTGTGACTGAACTCCTGCTGGTATTCAGTCAGGCTTGCCTGGTGCTTGGGTCAGATTGTAGGCATACCTGGTACCTGTGTCCAAAGAAGCCAACTTGATGCCTGGATCAAGGGGGTCCATCCTGAATCCTGGGTCCATAGGGGTTTGCCTGTAAGCAGGGTCTGTGGAGGCCAACTTCATGTTGGGGCAGGCCTTGAGCCTGAGTCCATGGGTGATTTTCTGTTGTTGGAAAAGTCCTGTTACTTTGGGTCATGAGAATGGGCCTGGATCCTATGCCCATGGAAGGTGGCTTGAGTTCTCATTCTGCAGGTGCTAACCTAGAGCCTGGAACTGTAGGGGTGGTACTGTAACCTGGGTCCCAAGAGTCTGGCATGTTGCTAGGCCTACTGGGGAAGACCTAAATCCTCAATCCAGCAGAGTGAGACTGAACCCTGCACCAACCAAACCCTAGGACAATGGCTACCAGCCTAGAGCTGGGGCAAGCCTGAAAAATAGGTATACATGAATAGGTTTTTTTCCTGGTCCATGGAGACTGGTCTGGAGCCTGAGGTTATAGGGATCAGCTTTGTGTTGGATAGACCTTCAGCCTGTATGTGCATGGGCCAGACTGCAGGCTGGATCTGTGGGTGCTAGCCTAGCACTGGAGTGGGTAAGAAACCTTGATCTGGGAATGCTCATTTGAGGCCTGGCACTATTGGAACCAGTCTAGAATCTGGGTCTATGGGGCCAGCTTAAAGTTGGATTATGATACTCATGGCCAGGTGTTGGGGTGGGCCTGAAGTTTGAAGCAGTGGAGGTAATCTGGATCCTGGGTCTATAAATGTCAGCACTATGCTTGGGGCTGAGGCGGCTAAACCAGGGCTGGAATTTGTGAGTGCTGGCCTGGCACTAGGGGTGTTGTGCAGCCTGAGGTGGGCCTGAAGCCTGAACCTGTGTGGACTGGCCTGGAACTAGAGGTCATTGAGGAACTCCTCTCAGTGGGGCAGGCCTGAAGTCTGGAGCTGCAGGGAGTGGCCCAGAATCTGGCATTTAGGGGTTGGCCTGGCACTGAATTTTATTGTGGTAAGGCTGGTGCTGAGGTCCATACAAAGTCAGGTGCTCAATTCATTCTCCTTCACCTATGAAAAGGGTAGCTCTCTGTTCACTATACTGCTGAACTTGGGAGAGGAATGATGTGGGTAATACGAAACTGTCGTTCACACCCTCATCAATGTGTTTTTTAAAAATTTATATGCTACATTCAGGTGATGTGATCTCTAACCCAGAGTCCTTAGCTCTTGTGAAGGTTTTTTCATGTGTAGATGTTCAAATTAATGTTTCTGCAGAGACAAAAGTGCTGGAAAGTACCATTCAATCATTTTGTTGACAGTCCCTCAAAGTTGCTTTTGAAGGGGCAAATGTTCCTTGAAGAAGAATAAAGAGGAAGGATTAACATTAACCTTTTAAAAACAAATTTTCCTGTACTGCTTCATTATACAAGGACAAAATTAAGAATTCTAGTTGTGAACTCTTATCAATAGCTCTTACTTTATGTCTGGAGGAAAACCACATTAAAATTCATTTAACATTGATTGATTACTTGACTCACTGCACCAATCTTCTATCCTCTTTTGTAGCTCATTTAGCAAAGCTCACACATCATTGGTGAGTTGATAGAAGATAAAATCATAATAGACAGTTAGTTATAGTCTTGACCCATTGACTCCAGTCTTTTATATGAACACTTAATTTAACCCAGATTTTATCCAGTCCTTTATTTATTTATTTAAATAAAAGGACCTCTCCTTTCTGTCTCAAGTCTGACCTAGAAATGGATTAGGAAAATAATTCCAACTTTTGAACTCCTGCATTGTTAAAGTGTCAGCTGAATGTATAAAGTATCTTCGTTTTATTTCCTCTATTATTGCCTTATCATGGAACATAAGATGTATTGACTTTATATCATGGTATTTGAATTAAGGGCTATCAAAAAGAGTAAACACTCAAGATTATCACCTCCTCTTCCAAGGAAGGCATTAGTACATTTTTACTTGAAGAATAGTTGTAACATGTTAGATAATGATCTTTTTACTATTTCTATTTGGAGTTTAAATATGGCTTAAGAAGAAACATTTGGGTACCAAGTTGACAAGTGGTATACTTGCTATGGTTAACTTTATGTGTCAGTTTAACTGGGCCAAAAAATGTCTGGATATCTGATTAAACATTCTTTCTGGGTGTTTATCTGAGGGTGTTTCTGGAAAAGATTATCATTTGAATTGGTGAGCTGAGTAGTGCAGATGGCCCTACCAACTATGTGGACCTGAACATAATCCATTGAGGAACTGAATAGATTAAAAAGGTTAAAGAAGGTTGGAATTATTCCTCCTCTGTCTGCTTAAACTGGGACATCAAACTTCTCTTGCTCTCAGTGCTCCTGGTTTTCAGTTTTGCAGCTTCAATCTAGAATCTATACCAGCCATCTGGCTCTCAGACCTTTGCACTACCAGCCTTTTGGGGTTTCCAGGTTGCAAACAGCACATTGTATGTATTATATCTGTATTCCTATTTATTCTATTTCTCTAGAGAATCCTAATACACAGCCTAACTTAATCACTGCATATATCTTGAAGGTTCTTCTATATCAAGAAATACCAATTTTATACCTCATTGTTTTGAACTAGCAGTTTTATGTTTCATCGTGTGGATGTATCATGTTATTTAATTGTGCTTTTACTGGTGGATGTGCTGTTTCTATTCCTTTGCTATTACAAACTAATGCAATAAACATCTTTGTACATTTGGTGCACCTTTGCAATTATATCCAGAAACTAGAAGATTTCTTGCCACACAGTAAGCACTCAGATACTTGTTGAATAAATATCCTTAGGAATTTCTAGCAATTAAAAATGCTGGGTAATAGTATGCGCATTCAATGGTTTCACATTGCCAAGGTTCCCTCCAAAAAGGTTTTATCAATATACACTCAGAGCAAGTATAGTAATCTAGACAAGAGCTTCGTGAAGGTTATTGGGTCAGAAATTAATCATAGCCCAGTCAATCTTAGCAACCATATGCAGCTATTGTGCTTTTAAGAGGGGGAAAAAACAGCTCCTGGGAGAGTTAGAGTATTTAAAAGAAAAGACAAATCTGTGCAAAACAAGAGGCAAAATCTGTGCAAAACAAATGATTTAGGACAGACCCTAGGAGGCCTGGAGAAACATCTATCTAGATATATGCATGACTTTTGTGGTCTTTTTGGACCTTTCATCTTCTAAAAGTTTCCTTGGGGATCTCTAATTCACTTCTTCCTAATTGAAATCCAAGTTACTGACTAGTTCCAGAAGAGAGGAGGCAATAAGTCAGGCTGTGTCCTTTTTTTTTTTTGAGTTGGAGTCTCACTCTTGTCACCCAGACTGGAGTGCAGTGGCACGCTCATGACGACCACAGCCTCGACCTGCTGGGCTTAAGTGATCCTTCCGCCTCAGCCTTCCAAGTAGGTGGAACTACAGACGCATGCTACCATGCCTGGCTACAGGCTGTGTGCTTCTAAACAGACATGGAGAAGCCCTCAAGATTAGGAATAAACTTGGGGTTTTTGAGTGAGAGAAGTGAGATCCACTGCAACCTGTTTCTTCCCAGAACACAGCACAGCTATAGTGCTGTCCATTGTCTGCAAAAAACTAGAGATTTTTAGTTGCAGACAAGTCTTGTGCTTGTCTGGCATGTGTGGTAGCCAACCCCACTTGCACCTGCAGGTCTGGAATATTGACTGAGCTTCCACAGTGCTGGTGGAGGATTGGATTGCATAGATGATTCTGTTTTCTACTAGACTTGAGAAAAAATGTGAATAGCTGTGAATGTAAATAGCTAGAGAGTAGGTCCCCTTATTGAGGCCTCTGCGTTGGTTGTGACCATTTGAATTGCTAGGGAGCATTAATTTTCACCACTTCAGTACAATATCCCAAGCATGGATCCTTTCCCTGAACTGTCAACTGTGGCTCTCCAAAACTCATAAATATATGTGCAAGGATGAGAGAGGGCATAGGTAGGGAAGTACATATATTCCATGTCTGGGCCTGTCTAGAGTATGGAATCTATGGACATGCCCAACAGGAGTCCTAGGCAAATAGGAAAAGGTAAGTCTGAAAGCTGGAATGGCTAGAATTCCTATCAGAGGAACGCTTTCCTAGGTTCTTATTTAGATACTGTGTTTTCATAGCTACAGCCTCAGTGGCGGAGGAGATGGCCCAAATACTAACAGGGGTGTTCTCTAGTTACAAGACTCAAAACAAAACAGGGTCAGTCCCTCTTCCCTACCCACTCAGTGGTGGACCCCCAGAAACTGCCATATTTTCCTAGAGCAAGACTCCCAAAGGATATAAAGTCATTCCTTTTTCTTCCACGTTATTGCCTCAGTCCCAGAGAGGTGGTAGGCTAACAGTACGCCAAAATCAGCAGCAACATTGCCAGAACGTTTCTGACATCTCTCTCTAGGCTAGGTGCCTCAATTGCCCTCGACATGAGGACTATCATGAAGTCTCTTTAGGTCTGTGGCTACAGGGCAGGTGCACAGGAGAGGTCATCCAATAAACTGTCTTCTGATGTAGTCTAACATGATAGGGTCCCATTGGTCTCATCCTGCCTGTTGACCTTGCTCTCTGGCTGCACATTTCCCTGAAAGTGAAGTTTAGCATCTTGGTTGAGAATCTTAGGCTACAGCTAGATGGCCAGACCCTGATTTCTTTGGTCTGAGTTGTCCTGAGCTCTTGGCTTTGACCTGGAAAGAGTATTCTCTCGTTTTCCTTATTGCTGATACAAATTGTTGGGTCTGTATTCAAAGGTGATTTTTCCTATCTGCATCCTCTAACAGTAAATTGCAGTCCCTTGACTGAAAAAAATATCTTCTTTATCTGTAATATCACACCTATGGATTTAACTGGGGGAGAATTACTTTGAAAATGAAATTGTAGCATAAAACGCAAACCAAAAGGACTACTTATTGAAGTTCCAAAAACTTTATTTATCACCAAGTTATGACTTTTCTGGATATACTTTTGCCTCCTCCATTATATTTGATTTATACCCTAAAGATCTATACCTGACACTCGATATTGAAGTACACCTATGAAGGTTTAAATAGAACATGCCACTGGGCTCGGTGGCTCAGCCTATAATCCCAGCGCTTTGGGAGGCTGAGGTGAGTGGATTGCCTGAGCCCACGGGTTCGAGACACGCCTGGGCAACTTGGTGAGATCTCATCTCTACAATAAAATTAAAAAAATTAGCCAGGCGTGGTAGCGCACGCCTGTAGTTCCAGCTACTTGGAAGGCTGAGACAGAAGGATCGCTGGAGCCCAACAGGTCAAGGCTGCGGTGGCCGGGAGTGTGCCACTGCACTCCAGTCTGGGTGACAGAGTGAGACTCCAAATCAAAACAATAATAATAATAGAACATGCCAAGATATCCGTAATATCTTTTGAGGACATAAAGGATTTAAACCTACAAGTGAGGGCCTAAATATCCAGGGATCTTCAAATAAATTTTACTAACACGACTATCTTGCCAGTAACCCAAATGAGAATATTGATTTGTTTAGGACTTTGTGCAAATCAAATTGTTGCCCTGTTCTTCCCTATAGTAGCTAACACAAATACGACCTTGTCAGCAATTCTGCATAAAGCTGCATACTTCACTATAGTGGATTTTGTTCTACCTTCTTGAAAGTGAAAAAGTCAGTATTTTTTGACCTTTACCTGGGCAGGAAAAAAAAATGCCCATGTGGTCATGTGCCAAAAACACACGATCCTCAATCCAGACTTAAAACTGCCGAGTGTGGTGGCTCACACCTATAATCCCAACACTTTGGGAGGTGGGGGTGAGAGGATTGCCTGAGCCCATAGGTTCGAGAGCAGCCTGGGAAAAATGTGGGACCTCGTCTCTACAATAAATTAGCTGGGTGTAGTGGCACACACCTGTGATTCTCGCAACTAGAAAGGCTGAGGTGGAAGGATCACCTGAGCCCAGCAAGTCACGGCTATGGTGGCCGTGAGCATGCCACTGCACTCCAGCCTGGGTGACAGTGAGACTCTCTTAAATAAATAAAATAAAAGATAAAACATCTCTAAATTTCTGTTATAATTAAGTTGATATCCTATGTATACCATCTTCTACTTTGTGTAGAGAAGAAGCCCATAAAAAGGAATCCATTTACATAATCTCAGCCTTAATAAAAAGGATACATAGTTTCAAAACATAAAATACAATTTTGTAGTCTATTGTTTAGCACAAGGTGTATTTAAGAAGAAAACTCTCTCTGGATTAACTAAAGACTATAAATAATCTTAGATTCTACAGAATGACAATTTACAGCATTTTAAGGTTTAAACTGGATATTGCAGGTTATGTTTGTCAAGTGTTGTTTTTGAGATTTTTTGATATCTTTTAGTAAATGGTCTACATTCCAAGATGGTCTCCTCTGGAAATCCAAACAGGAATAGGCCTACTATAATCTTAAGAAGTCTTAAGGTGTCCCTAAGTATAAAAACTGTTCTTGTGAACTTGAGTATCAGGACAAATTCTTGGGTTTCATGAGACCCATCAAACAACTTGCATACTATAGTCTGAACCCTTGACCAGGTGCAGATTTATCCACTTGTGTCAGGGTAATAGCTAACAGTGCAAAAGTTGTTGATATATCCATTGCATTCTAGAATCCATACTTCAACTCATGGTTCTTCACACAGTAGAGATATTACTACTGACTAAGAATAAACAACAAATTTCAGTCACACAACCACTTAGGGGATTCTATCACTCTTTCCCTCTCACATTACTATTTACTACATCAGCATCCTAAATCTTGCCACTTTTCCAGCTGTAACAAGGAGAACCCCACAATTATATTGATAAAGCTGGGAAATTTATATTTATTGAGATATAATGCATGAAACGTGTACAAGTATTTATGTTTCCAATATTCTTTGAGATTTTATACACATATATATGTATATGTGTGTGTGTGTGTGTGTATATATATATATATATATATATATATATATATATATAGCATTGCTTGTTCATAAATAAAATGCTTACACTTTAGAAACTGCCAGTGTATTTTCTCCAGTGGCCATTATATTTTACATTCTCACCAGCAGCATGAGGGATCCAATAGCCCATGTCCTTATCAACATTTGTTTTTGCCCTTTTATAAAATTATAACCATCTTAGAGTGTGTGAAGTGGTATCTCATTGTAGTTCAAAAAATTTTTCCATAAGGAAAGTTGATATTAATCTTTCCATTTTCTTTTTTTAGTTAGAGTCTTACTCTGTCGCCCAGGCTGGAGTGCAGAGGCACGTTCATGGTCACTGCAGCCTTGACCCACCGGGCTCAGGCAATCCTTCCTCCTCAGCCTTCCAAGTAGCTAGAACTACAGGCATGTGCCACTGTGCCCGGCTGATATTAAGCAACTTTTCATAAGGTTTTTATGTACTCATTTATCTTCTGAAGAAGTCTATTTAAAACTTTGACTATGTTTTATTTGGGTTGTCTTGTTATTGTTGAGTTGTAAGAGCTCCTTATATTTTGTGGATATTAGTCCCTTATCATATATATGACTTGTAAATATTTTCACCCATTTTATGAGTATATCTTACTACTTACATAGTTTCTTTGGTGGAGCATAAACCTTTAATATTTATGAAGTCAATTTTGCCTTATGTTGCTTTTAGTTATGGTGTCTTTGACTACTGCTTAGTCCAAGGTCATAAAGATTTAATCTTTGAAGAGTTATACATTGGCCGGACTCGGTGACTCAGCCTGTAATGACGTGCTTTGGGAGGCCGAGGTGAGTGAACTGCCTGACCCCATGGGTTCGAGACTTGCTCGGGCAACTTGGCAAGACCTCATGTCTACAATAAATCAAAAATTAGCCGGGCGTGATAGCATGTGCCTGCAGTTCCAGCTACTTGGAAGGCTGAGGTGGAAGGATCACTGGAGCCCAGCAGGTCGAGGCTGCGGTGGCCATGAACATGCCACTGCACTCCAGCCTGGGCAACAAGAGTGAGACTCCAACTTAATAAAAAAGAGCTATATATTATATTTAGGTATTTAATCCATTTTTGAGGTATTTTTGCATTAATATTAGGTAAAACTCTAAATTTATCATTTTGTATGTGCATATAAAGTTCTCCTAGCAACATCTCCTGAAAAAATATTTCACTCATTTAATAGTCTTGCCATTGTTGTAGAATATCAACTTAAATTTGTGATGTCTTTTGGAATTTTAACTTATACTTCACACGGCTATATGCCTATTCATATGCCAGTTACCGCACCATCTTGATAACTACAGCATTGCACTATTTATTGTTGACTGTGGGAAGTTTGTATCCACCAAATTTGTTGTTCTGCAAGGATATTTTGGCAAATCAGGGCCCTTTGTGTCTTCATTTGAATTTTAGAATCACTTTTCAAATATTTATTCAAAAGTCAGTGAGATTTTGGTAATGATTATGTTGCATCTGTAGATTAATTTGAGGCATACTGCCATCAAATTTAGTTTTTCAATCCATGAAAATACATAACTTTCCACATTTTAGATGTTTAATTTTTTTTTTTTTTTTTGAGTTGAAGTCTCACTCTGTCGCCCAGACTGGAGTGCAGTGCACGCTCCTGGCCACCGCAGCCTTGACTTGCTGGGCTCCAGTGATCCTTCCGCCTCAGCGTTCCAAGTAGCTGGAACTACAGGCGCGCGCTACCACACCTGGCTAATTTTTTGATTTATTGTAGAGATGAGGTCTCGCCAAGTTGCCTAGTTGGATCTCGAATCTGCAGGCTCAGGCAATCCACTCACCTCGGCTTCCCAAAGCACGGGATTACAGGCTGAGCCACTGAGCCCGGCGTTTCATTTCTTTAAACAATATTTTGTAGATTTCACTGTACAAGTCTTGAACTCATTTTGATACATTTATTCTTTATTCATTTTTGTACAATTGTTTTGTTTTCCAATTGTTTATTGTTAATGTATAGAGATGAAATTGATTTTTATATATTAATCTTGTATCCTGTAACATTCCTGTACCCGTGTACTGGTTCTAACAGGAATTTTTTGGATTTGTCAGTATTTTTTTTTTCCTCTTTTAATTTTTATTTTGAAATTGTGGGGTATAATTCAGGGTTAGGTATACAAATGTTCATTCTGCAGGTACTCTTATTGATGAGGGATGCAGCCCCTTCCCCTGGTGGTTATTGACTATTGTTGATCCCAGCTACCCAACCCCCATCATCTTCCCTGCAATTTCCCACTACTTTCAATCCCTTTCCTATAGTAATATGGTAGTTGTTCAAGGTCCACTTATGAGTGACAACATGTGATACTTAGCTCTTTGTTTCTGTGAGAGATCACTCAGTATTATAAACTCTAATTACATCCAGGTTGCTGCAAAGTTCCTGATTTTGTTCTTCTTTATGGCTGTATAATATTCCATTGTGTATAGGTACCACAGTTTTTTAATCTAGTCCTCTTTTGATGGGCAGCACAGTTGGTTCCATGTTTTTGCTATTGAGAACAAGACTGCTATAAACATCCGTGTTCAGGCATCCTTTTTATAGAGTGATTTGAGTTCTTCCAGATATATTCCCAGTAGGGGGGTTGCGGGGTCATATGGAAGGTCAATTTTTAGAACTTTTAGGAATTGCCACAATGATTTCCACAGAGACTGAACTAGTTTACACTTCCACCAACAGTGTAGACGTGTTCCCTTTTTCCCACCTCCTCTCCAGCATCTGTTATTTTTTGAGTTATTGATGATGGCCATCTCAGTGTAGTCTTAATTTGCATCTCCTTGATGCCTAGTGAGGCTGAACATTTTTTCATGTGTTTGTTGGTGCTTGTATGTCTTTTGAAAAGTGTCTATTCATATCTTTAGCCCACTTTATAATAGAGCTGTGTTTTTTTCTTTTCAGCATGTTTGAGTTCCTTGTAGTTCCTTGATGTTAGACCTTTGTCAGACATGGAGTTGGCAAATATTTTTTCCCATTCTGTGGGCTGTTTCCCTGCTCTCTTGATGGTTTCTTTGGCTTTGCATAAGCTTGTCAGTTTGATGAAGTCTCACTTGTCTATCTTATCTCTTATGTGCAGGGCACTTTGGGTTTTGGTCAGGAATTGGTTACCAATTCCAACTTCCATAACACTGTCTCCTGCACCTTCTAAGGTTCTTACATTTTGAGGTTTTACGTTTTGGTCTCTGATCCATTTAGAGTTAATTTTTGTGTATGGGGATAGGTAGGGGTCCTGTTTCAATTTTCTGCATGTGGTCAGCCAGTTTTCCCAGCACCATTTACTGAATAGGTTCTCCTCTCCCCAGTATTGGTTGGTGGAGGCTTTGTTGAAGATGAGTTGGTTGAGAAATTGAGCTTTTGCTTCTGGAATTTCTATCCTTCTCCATTGGTATATATGCCTGTTCTTGTACTAGTACCAGGCTATTTTGATTATTGTAGCTTTATAGTGTAATTTAAAGTCTGGGAGTGTGATACCTCCTGCTTTGTATTTTTTTGTTTGTTTGTTTGGGTTTTTTTGCTGAGCATTGTAGCTATTCTTGGTCGCTTATGTTTCCATATGAATTCCTGTATTGTTTTTTCTAGATCTGAGAAGAATATTGCTGGTAATTTCATGGATATTGCATTAAATCTGTAGATTGCTTTAGGTAAAATGGACATCCTAACAATGTTGACTCTTCTAATCCATGAGCATGGAATATTTTCTCATTTCTTTGTGTCTTCTTTGAGCAGTGTTTTGTAGTCTTCATTGTAAAGGTCTTTTACATGTCTGGTTAGGAAGATACCTAGGTATTTCATTTTTTGTGGTGGCTATTGTACATGGAATTGTGCTTTTTATTTGGGTTCCTGTTTGTTTATTATTGGTGTATAGAAATGCAATTGTCTTTTGTACATTTCTTTTATACCCTGGGACTTTGCCAAAGTCCTTTATCAGAGCCAGGAGGTCTTTGGCAGATTCTCTTGGGGTTTCAAGGTATACAATCATATCATCTGCAAAGAGCGACAACTTGACTTCCTCTTTTCTTATCGGGATACTCCTGATCGCCTTCACTTCTCTGATTGCTCTAGCCAGGACTTCCAAAACTATGTTGAACAGGGTGAGAGTGGGCATCCTTGTCTTGTTCTAGCTTTCAGATGAAATTGTTCCAATTTTTGTCTGTTTAGGAGTATGCTGCCTGCAGGTTTCTTGTAGTTAGCTTTTACTATTTTGAGGTATAGTGCATTTATGCCTAGATGTTCGAGGGATTTTGTCAAGAAGGGGTGCTGTATTTTATCAAAACCTTTTCCTGCAGCTAATGATATATTCATGTGGTATTTGTTTTTGCATCTACTGATGTATTTAATTATGTTTATGGTCTTATGAATGTTGAACCAACCTCGCATTCCAGGGGTGAAGCTTACTTGGTTGTGATGGATGATTTTTGAGATGTTGTTGAATCCGGTTTGCTGAGATCTTGTTGAGAATTTTAGCATCTATGTTTATCAAGGACATTGCCCTGTAGTTCTCTTTTATTGTTGGATGTTTATCCGGCTTGGCAATCAATGTGATGTTAGCTTTGTAAAATGATTTGGGGAGAGCCCCATATTTCTCAGTTGCCTGGAATACTTCCAATAGGATTTGGATCAGTTTCTCCATGTATGTTTTGTAGAATTCTGCTGAAAAGCCATCTGATACAGGACTTGTATTTGTCGGTAATTTTCTTTCATTTTGAGTTGGAGTCTCACTCTGTCACCCAGACTGGAGTGCAGTGGCTGCTCCCAGTCACCGCAGCCATGACCTGCTGGGATCCCGTGATCCTTCTACCTCAGCATTCCAAGTAGCTGGAAATACAGGCGCGCACTACCATGCCTGGCTAATTTGATTTATTGTAGAGATGAGGACTCACCAAGTTGCCCAGGCGGGTCTCGAATCCGTGGGCTCGGGTAATCCACTCTCCTCAGCCTCCCAAAGCGTGGGATTACAGGCTGAGCCACCAAGCCTGGCCTGTTGGTAATTTTCTTATAATCAATTTCCTTGAAGGTTCTAGTTCTATTTAGGGTGTCAGTGTCTCCTTGTTTCAACCTAGAGAGGCTGTGTGATGTCAGAAAGTCCTCCATTATCTTGAGGTTTTCAAGTTTGTTTCCATACAATTGTACATAATAGTCTCTGGTAAATTTTGTATTACTTCAGAGTCAATTGTGACTTCATCTGTTGTGCTTCTGATTGAGTTTATTTGGGCTTTTTCTCTCTTTGTCTTCAATGTCCTGGATTTGGGATATCATTTTGGTGATCTGGATTTTTCTGCTAAAGTTAGGGTTTTGGTGGTCTTGCATTTCCAGCTTCCTTAGTTGACCTGTTAGGCTGTTAACTTGTGATTCTTTAGTATTTTCTATACATAAAGTCATAATCTGCAAGTACGGTAACTTTACACTCAACTTTCCAATCGAGAATCAGTTCATTTCATGTCTTTGCATAATTTTCCTGACTAGAGCTATAGTGGTATATTAAATAAAACAAGCAGGAGCATATATCCTATCTTATCGATTTTAGGTGTGCACATTTAGCATTTCAACAATGAGTATAATGTTAGCTGTGGGGGGTTTTCTAGGTGTTCTGAGTCAGGTTAAAAACATTTCCTAATCCCACACCTTGGGAAGCTGAGGTGAGAGAATTGCCTGAGCCTACAGGTTCAAGACCCGCCTGGGCAACTTGGCGAGACCTCATCTCTACAATAAAGAAAAAACTTAGCCGGATGTGGTAGCACGTGCCTATAGTTCCACATACTTGGAAGGCTGAGGCGGAAGGATCACCGGAGCCCAGCGGCTCGAGGCTGCAGTGGCCAGGAGCGGCCACTGCACTCCAGTCTGGGCAACAGAGTGAGACTCCGACTCAAGAAAAAAACCAAAAACAAACACATTTCCTTCTATCCGTAGCATTTTGAGTATTTTTATGATGGCTGTTGCATTTTGTGAAATGTATTTTCAGCATCTATTGTGATGATCATGTGGATTTTGAGCAATTCTATTAACATGGTGAATTACGTTGATTGATTTTTTACAAGTTCTGCCTAACTTGCATTCCCAGGATAAATAAGACTTAGTCTCATTTTTTTGTTGTTTTTGGACTCATTTTGTTTTTATTTTGAAGATTTTTATTTCTATAGTCATATCTTTTGATGGTTTCTTTTCTTGTGGTGTCTTTGAAATCATGGTAACACCAGCCTTATAGAATGACTTAAAAGTGTTCCATAATCTATTTTTAAAAAGTGTTTTGTGATATTAATTCTTTTGTGATATTAATTTTGTGGTGTTAATTCTTCCTTGAAACCTTGGTAGAATCCACCAGTCATAACAAGTGGTCCAGAGGACTTCATGTGGAAGGTTCTTAAATTACAAAATCAGTCTCTTGTTACAGGTTTATTCCAATTTTGTATTTCTTTTTGAGAAATTCTGACAGTGTCCCTCTGGGAATTTCTCCATTTCACCTAAGGTTTCTATGTTGTTAGCATATAATTTGTTATATTATCGTATAAGCTTTTTAAAACATCTGAAGCGTTAGGAATAATTTGTTTTTGATTTCTCATTTTAATAATTTTTTTATTGGTCAGCCTAGCTATGTTACTGTATTCTGTTCACCTATTTAAATAATCAACTCTTGGTTTCACTAATTTTCAGAATTGCATTTCTTTCTGCTTTACATTTTATTGCTTCCATTTGCCTTATAGTTTTGATGTGCATTTCTCTGATGAGTGTGGCTGAGTATTTTTTTCACGTCTGTTGGCTAATTGTATGACATCTTTTGAGAAGTGAATGTTCATGTCCCTTGCCCACTATTCAATAGAGTTGTTTCCTTTTCACTTCATTTGAATTTCTTGTGAATCCTGGATGTTAGGCCTTTGTCAGATGCAGAATTTACAAATATTTTTTCCCATTCTGTGGGTTGTCTCATTACTCTTATGATGTTTCTTTGCTGTCCATATGCTTTTCAGTTTGATGAGGTTTCACTTGTCTATATTAGCTGTTATGGTGTTTGCTTTTGGGGACTTAGTCCAGAATTTGTTGCTGACACAAATGTGCAGAAGTGTGTTGCTTATGTTTTTTTATTATTAATCAATATTTTTTATTATGGTGTTGTGGGGTACAGTTAAGGGTTAGGTATACAAGTACGTTTCATTCAGGCACCCTGTTGATAAGAGGTGTTTCCCCGTCTCCAGATATTTGCTGCCATTGACCCCATCTCCCTCTCCCCCCCATACTTTCCCACTACTGTCAGTCATCTTCTTGTATTACATTGGATGTTAAAGGTCCATTATGAGTGAGAGCATGTGATACTCAGATCGTTATTTCTGTGAGAGGTCACTCAATATTATAGACTCTAGTTCCATCCAGCTTGCTGCAAAATTCATGATTTTGTTCCTTTTTATGGCTACGTAGTATTCCATCATGTATATGTACCACATTTTTTGAATCCAGTCTACTTTTGATGGACAGCATGGTTGCTTCCATGTTCTTGCTATCGTGAACAATGCTGAGATAAACATACATGTGCAGGTATCTATTTTATAGAGTGATTTGAGTTCTTCAGGATATATTCCCAGTAGGGGGATTGCGGGGTCATATGTGAGGTTGATTTTAGAGCTTTTAGGAATCGCCACACTGCTTTCCACAGAGGTTGCACTAGTTTACACTCCCACCAACAGTGTAGAAGTGTTCCCTTTTCGCCACACCCTCTCCAGCAGCTGTTATTTTTTGAGTTGTTGATAATTGCCATGCTGCCTGGGGTTAGGTGGTATCTCAGTGTGATTTTGATTTGCATCTCCCTGATGATTAGTGATGTTGAACATTTCTTCATGTGTCTGTTGGCTGCTGAGATGGCTTCCTTTGTGAAGTGTCTGTTCATATCTTTTGCCCACTATATACTGTGGTTGTTTTTTTCTTTTCAGCACGTTTGAGTTCCTTGTAGATCCAAGATGTTAAGCCTTTGTCAGACCTGTTGTTGGCAAATACTTTTTCCCAGTCTGTAGGCTATCTCTCTGCTCTTGATGGTTTCTTTGGCTTTGCAGAAGCTTGACAGTTTAATAAAGTCCCACTTGTCTATCTTGTCTCTTATGACCTGTGGGCTTCAGGGTTTGTTAAGAAATTGGATGACAGTTCTGATTTCCATGAGGGTATGTCCTTCATTTTCTAAGGTTCTTATGGTTTGAGGTTTTAGATTTGGGTCTCTGATCCATTTGGAGTTAACCTTTGTGCATGGGGATAGATAGGGGTCCTGTGCTTATGTTTTATATTAAGATTCTTATAGCTTGAGGTTTTACATTTGGGTCTTTGATTCATTTTGAATTGCTTTTTGTTTACGGTGATAGGTGGGGTGCATTTTTCTTCTTATGCATATGTTCAGCCAGTTTTCCCAACACCATCTGCCAAATATGATCTCCTTTCCCAAGTGCTTGTTACTGGCTTTATGAAAGATGAGTATTTTGAGAAACCATGTTTTTGCTTCTGGAATCTCTGTCCTGTTCCATTGGTCTATATGTATATTCTTGTAACAATACCAGGCTGTTTTAGTTACTGCAGTCTTGTAATAAATTTAAAGTCTGAACTTCCTGGTTTGTTCCTTTGCTGAGGATTGTTTTTGCAATTTGTGTTCTTTAGTCTTTCCTTATGAATTTCTGTACTGTTGTGTCTGTCTGAGAAAAATGATGTTGGTAATTTGAAGTGCATTACATTGAATCTGTAGATTAGTTTGGTTAGGATCAACATCTCAATGATATTGATTCTTCTAATCCATGAGCAAGGAATGTTTTCTCGTTTGATTGTATTATCTTTGACATCTCTGAGCGTGCTTGTTGTGAAGTTGTTATGCTTCCCTGGTTAGGTGGATGACAAGGTATTTCTGGGTTTTTTTGGGGGGGGCTATTGGGAATGGCATTGTGCTTTTTATTTGGTTCTCCACTTGCTTGTTGCTGGTATAGAAATGAAACTGTCTTTTGAATGTTGGTTTGATACCCTGGACTTTACCAAAGTTGTTTACCAGTGGGAGGAGGGATTTTATGGACTCCTTTGGGTTTTCAAGCTATAGAATCATATCAACTTCAAACAGGAATAGCTTAACTTCTTCTTTTCCTATTTGGATAACCCTAATTTCCTCCATTTGCCTGATTGCTCTGGCTATGACTTTCAGCACTATGGTGAACAGGAGGGGCGATAGTGGGAATCCTTGTTCTGTTCTTGTTGTCAGGGGCAATGACTTCAACTTCTGTTCACTAAACAAAATGTTGGCTGTAGGTTTATCGTAGGTGGTTTTTAGTATTTTGAGGCATGTTCTTTCTGTGCCTAGGTACTGAAGGGTATTTATCAAGAGGGATGCTGGATTTTGACGAATGCTTTTTCAGTAACTAATGGTACGATCAACTGGTCATATCTGTTAATGTACTGAATTGCATTTGTGGTGCTCTGAATATTGAACTAACCCTGCATCAAAGGGAGAAAACCCACTTGGTCTTGGTGGATGATCCTTGTAATGAATTGTAGGATCTCATTTCAATGTTTATCAAGGAGATTGGCCTGTAATTCTCTTTCCTTGTTAAGCCTTTGCCAGGTTTGGCTAATCAGTGTGATATTAGCTTCATAAAATGATTTTATAACAACACTATCTTTTTTGATGGCCTGGAACACTTTTGATAAGGTTGTTATCTACTCGTCCATGTATGTCTTCTAGAATTCAGCTGTGAAGCCATTTGTTTTTGGGCTTTCTTTGGTGGAGAAATTTCTTATGACTGAGTCAATTTCCTGTATTGTTTTTGGTCTGATTAGAGTTTCAAATTCTTTCTTTCAACCTTGTGAGGGTTGTGTGATGTCACAAAGTGCTGAATTTCCTTTAAATTTTCACGTTTGTTTACACATAGGTGTGCATAGTAGTCACTAATCATGATTTGAATTTTTTCAGGGTCAGCTGTTACTTTGCCTTTTGAATTTCTTACTGTGATTTAGGCCTTCTATTTTAGTCAACTTGGCCAGGGAGTCCGTTAATCTTATTTATCCTTTCACAGAAGCAGCTTTTTGTCTTGTTGATCCATTCTATGATAGTTTTGTCTTCTATGTCCTGCAATTGTGATTTTATCTTGGTGATCTGAATTCTTCTGATGAAGTTAGGATTTCAGTCATCTTGCCTTTTTGGCTCCTTTAGATGTGATGTTAGGCTGTGATCTCTGTTTTCTGAATGTATACATTCAATGTTGTGAATTTGCCAGTTAACACTAATTTCATGGCATCCTACAGATTCTGATATGTCTTTGTTTTCACTTGTTTGCAGAAAGTTTTTTATTTCTATCCTGATTTCTGTGTTAACCCAGGACTCATCCAGCTGCATTCTGTTTATGGGCTATGTCTCTATGTTTGAAGGGGGATGTTGGTGGTGATATTTACTATTATTCCACTGCAATCTGAGAAGATGCATGGTAATATTTTAATCAAGCATAAACTAATTCTGAAAGACTGAAATATTACCATGCATCTTTAAGAATGTTTAAAAACAGAAATGGATTCCAGCTTGTAGTGTTTCTGCAGATATGTCTGGAATGATTCTGATGGGTCTTCCACCATAGTACAACCTTTCTCTCTCACTGCCTTTAGGGTTACTTTCATGCTTACTTTGTGAAGGCAGATTGCTATGTGACTAGGGCTTGGTCTTCTCATGTGATACCTTGCAGATGTTCTCTATAGCTTTTGTGCTTGAAGAGTCATGTCTCTGGTGAGATGAGGAAAGTTTTCTTGGATGAGTTTATGGAAGACTTATTCCATAGTGTTCTCCATCTCCCTTTATATTTCAAGGATACCAAAAGGAGCATATTTGGCTTCCTGACATAGTCCCATGTGTCTTGGCAACTTTGTTCCCTTTTGAGCTTTTATGTTGTTAACAGATTGCTTTAATTTCACACTTTCGTCTTCTAGTGCTAAGATTCTTTCCACTGCTCAATGCTGCTCCCTTTGCTTGTTACATTGTTATTAGAGAGTGGGACTCTTTATCTTCATAATTTGAGAATAGGCTTTGTTTTGCATTTAGCCAATTCCACTTTTATTTCCTATAAGATTTCATTGAGTTTCACTTCTTGTTCTTCTCTGTTGCTGCTCATATTTGCAACCCAATCTCTGATTTTGTATGGCTGTCATATTAGGCAGGTCGTTCTGAGGGGTTTCCATTGTGCCCTAATGGCTTTTTGTTTTGTTTTTCTGGCATTATCAGTTTAGGACTCAGATTTCCCTGAGTTTTTTCCAGTGATTTTTCTTCATTTCTGACAGGCCTCATTTTTTCTACTATAATTCCACCAGTCAGTGAGAGAGGGTGAAGCATGCATTTCTGATGCTAGCTCTACCCTGTGGCAGGTTTCTGTTTTTGTAGGTTCCCTCTCCCACTCATAAACTAGTGGAACCTGTTTCCAGCCCCTAATGTGTCTGACTGATGGCTGGGAAGAGGTGAAGTGACTCATCTTAGAATCGCTTATCTCATTGCTTCACCAGGCGGGACTCCAGTTCCTATATGGGCATGGCATACAGTGGGGAACAGGGTGCCTGGATTCCCATGTCAGGCCTCACTTTTGGAACCACTGCTAGGTCCAAAGTGTATCAGCAGCTGGGTCCCTGTGCTCTGCTTTGCTCAGCAAGACAGGCATTGGTCCATTACTAGTCAGCAGTGGGCAAGCCTGTCAGATTCACTCTGCAGTTTTTTATCTTCCTGGGGAGGTGGCCACCACAGTGGCGGCCAGTAGGTAGGATTTGTTCCCATTTCATTTGGGTATGGATGTACCATGCTGTACCCCAACAAGGACTTTTCCTGCACAGGAACTATGGCTTGTTCATGACTGGGAAGTGGTGAAGGCACAGAAAAGTCTTAGAATCACACACCCCCCCCTTCTCTGAGCAGAGCTTCCAATGTTTTCCAAACCTGAAATAAGGTGGGAGGGCACCTGGAATCTTAACAAGTACTGCTGCTTTTTGGTCTTTGCACATACAGAGAGGTATGCTGGGTAGAAGCTGTTTCACCCTTCCAAATGTGTTCAGGCCATCTTTGTCAATCAGTAACTGAACTCCGACACTTCAGCTTGCTAGGTGAGAGATTACAGTCTGCTGCTCCATGACAACCATCTTGCATTTACTATCAGATTTTTTCTGTAATGTCATCAGGGATATCTGCTTCGGACGACAAACTGTGGGTTGTCTAAATGAACAAAAAATGTTGAGGGTGTTCCCTTTTATTCTGTGTTTGGTGTTATAAACGTGAGCTGCAGTTGTAATTTGACCAATGATTTTAATGCATTATTTGATATTTTTAATTCTATCAGTAGGGTATTTAAAAAATCTGTATGCATTAAAAATTGACCTGAAGTCTTATGTTCTTGTCTGCCTTTCATACCAGAGAAATGTTGGTATACAAGGACTGAAAGTTTTGCATCATCTCACCAATGAAGGAATTTGAATGTTGACTTTCTTCTGTTGTGAGATTTGTTACTACTAATCGAATCTCTTGTTATACTTTTCTTCAAGTTGCTCATTTGTATTTAAAGTTTTGAAGTTATTTAATTTGTTGGCATACAACATAGTATGCACTTATAATCTTTTTAATTATTGCAAAGTGAGTGGTAATGCCACTACTGTTGTTTTAACAACTTGACACGTCTCTGTTTCTCAGTTATACAGTGTTGTTTTAAAAGAACTAAACTGCAGTTTCATTCTGTTTTGATCTCTACTTCTTTCCCCATTCCATCCTTTACCATTTCTATCCTTTTGTTGGCATTTGATTTAGTTTGTTGCTTGAATACTTACATGCCATAATTAACCTATTCCTTCCTTTCTAGTTGTTTATGACTATGATTTCGTTCTCAACACTACTTTTCCTGCATACCCAATATTGTAGAGAGCTAAGTTTTTGTAACCAGTGGTCCCAAAGTATCTTCGCATCTCTTGTGATTTCATTGTTGAACCATAGGTGATTGAGTTATTTAATTTCCACATATTTCTGAATTTCCCAGTTGTTTTGTTGTTGTTGTTGTTATTGATTTCTAGTTAATCCAATAGTGGTTACAAAATACTTTGTGATTTCAGTCTTAGTGAATGTACTGAAATATCTGTTGTAATCCAGAACTGAGAAAAATGTGTATTCTGCTTTTGACTGAAGTGTTCTGTATAGGGTGGTATAGTAGGTTTTATACTCTTTTTCCATTTCTCTATTTCCTTATTGATCTTCGATCTTGTTTATCACTGTGTTATTAAAAACGGAGTAATGATGTTATCAACTGTTAAAATAGTACATTTCATTTTTGAAGAATTATATAAATACATATTTATAGGCAGTTTGTACCTAGAATTTGATTTTTAATATTGGTAATTAATAGATGTACATATTTTGAGGGTACATGTGTTCATGCATTTTCACGTGTAATCATCAAATTAAGGTAATTTAAACAGCAATAAACATACTTTTCATTATATTAGGAACTTTAATATCACTCTTTTAGCTATTCTGATATATACAATGTAAGTACAGTTGGTTATGCATTGAACACCAAGTATTATTTCTTATATCCAGTTGTAGTTTTACACCCATTAATTTCTTTGTTCCCCTCCCTTCGTGGACAACCTTCCTTACTCCCTGGTGTCACCAACCTAAACTCTATATTCAGGGATTCACATAGGAACACTCAATATTTGTGTTTATGTACCTAACTTCTTTCACTTAATATAATGCACTCTAGTTCCATGGATGTAGTTTCTTAATCTCCACTATCTATTTCACATTCTATACTCCAAGCATACACATTTAGCAACCACTTATGACCAATAGTATTATTTGACTGTTTGTTTAGTTATTTCACTTATGCTAATGGATTACAATACTATACATGTTGCAGAAAATGGCAT
The DNA here is from genome assembly GCA_027257055.1 of Cephalopachus bancanus. NCBI lineage: Eukaryota > Metazoa > Chordata > Mammalia > Primates > Tarsiidae > Cephalopachus > Cephalopachus bancanus. The sequence goes on along the minus strand of JAPVLO010001285.1, from coordinate 113,834 downwards.
GAATTTATTATTTTTAGTGTCTGAATAATATTCTATTATGCATATTTGTTTTCTTCATTCATACACTGATGGGCACTGAGGTTGAATGATGAAGATATAGCTTTCATATAGTAACTTCCTTTTCTTTTGTATATATACCAAGTCATAGGATTACAAGATCATATGGTTGTACATTAGTTTTTTCACAAACCACCATACTGTTTTCTATAATGGATGTACTGTTGTACATTTCCACACTGTCAGTAGATGAACATTACCCATTCTGCATATTATGCTGTGTTTTATATAATAGACATTCTAATTGGGATATTTCACTATGCTGTTGATTTGCATTTTTTCTTTTGATTATTTTGAGCATTTTACACATACTTTTTGGTAATTTGCATGTCTCCATTTAAGAAATGTTTATTTTGGTTATTTGCCATTTTCTTTGGTTTTTTTTTAGAGCTGGAGTCTCACTCTGTTGCCCAGACTGGAGTGCAGTGGCACGCTCCTTGCCACTGCAGCCTTGACCGTCTGGGCTCCGGCGATCCTTCTGCCTCAGCCTTACAAGTAGTTGGAACTACAGGCACACACTACAACACCCAGCTAATTTTTGATTTATTGTAGAGATGAGGTCTCGCCAAGTTCCCCAGGCAGGTCTTGAACCCATGGGCTCCGCAATCCACTCACCTCGGCCTCCCAAACTGCTGGAATTAGAGTCTGAGCCACCGAGCCTGCCCTGTTTGCACATATTCAAATTGAATAACTTGATTTTTTTTGTTGCTTCCTTACATGTGCTAGATATTAGTCTTGTCAGTTTGACAGTTTGAAAATATGAGCATGTTCTGATTCTGTGGATTGTGACTTTGTGTTGACATTTCCCTCTTGTAGCCAAATTTTCATAACTTCACATTAATCCATTTGAGCTTTTGATGTCTGTGCTTCTCAGGTGGTACTGAAAAAAATCATTTTCCTGATACATGTTCTAAATTCTTCAAGGTTTTCTTCTAATAATTTTATACTTTCAGGTCTTAGATATAAGTTTTTATTTCATTTTGACTTGATATTTCCTATAGTGAACAATCTGAGTCTAATTTCATTCTTCAGCAGATTGCAAGTTTCCCAGCACAATTTATTGATGAGAGTCTTTCCTCAATCTGTCTTAATTTCTTTATAAAATATCAGTTGGTTGTAAACACAATGATTTACTTTTGGATTTTCATTTCTATTTCAGTGATTTGTGTCTGTTTTGATACCAATATGATGTTGTTTTTGTACTCTAGCTTTAGTCCCATATGAAATTTAGGATCGGATCTTATAATTCTGTGAAGTGATGCTGATTATTTGATAGGGATCTTATTAAGTCAGGATACAATTTGTGCAATACCATTTTAACAAGGTCGATTCCTCCAATCCATGAGCCCAAGATGTTTCTCCATTTGGTTGCATCCTCTACAATTTCGTTCAGCAGTGTTTTGTAGTTCACCTTGTACAGATCTTTTACCTCCTTGGCTAAACACATTCCTAAGAATCTTATCTATTACCTTCTACTACAATGGAATTGACTTCTTGATTTGATTCTCAGCATGGTCACAATGGGCGTATAGCAGTGCTACAGAGTTGTGTTTTGAATCCTGAAACTTTCGTAAATTCATTTATCAATTACAGAATTCTTTTGGAAGAACCTGGGATTATCTACGTATAAGGTCATATTGTCAGCATACAGAGGATGTTTGATTTCTTCTTTCCCAATTTGGATACCCTATATTTTTTTCTTTCCTGATTGCTACAGCTAGGATTTCCAATAATATGTTAAATATGAGTGGTAAAGGTGGGCATCCTCGACTTTTTCCTGTCTTAAGGGGAAAGGCGTTCAACTTTTCCAATCAGAATGACACTGGGTATAAGTTTTTCATACATGACATTTTTTGTATTGAGGAATGTTCCCTCTATGTCTATCTTGCTGACGGTTTTTACCAAGAAGGGATGGTAGGTTTTATCAAATGTTTTTTTCTCTATCGAAATGGCCATTTCTTTGTTTATAATTCTGTTTATGTGGTGGAACACATTTATTGACTTGCATGTTGAGCCATCCTTGTATCCCTAAGGTAAGCACACATGTTCATGGTTGATTTTTTTAATGTGCTGCTTAATTTGACTTCCTAACATTTTGTTGATTTTTGCATCTGTATTTCTAGAGGATAGTGGTCCATAGCTTTATATTTTTTGTCTTTTCCTGGCTTTGGTAGCAGCGCGATACTGGCCTCATATGATGAGATACGGAGGATTCCCTCCACTTAAATCTTGTGGAAGAACTGGAGTAAAATCGGTACCAGATTTCCTTCAAGGTCGGGAAGAATTCAGCTGTAAGTTCATTAGGTCCTGGACTTTATATCAGTGTCACTACTCAGTACTGGTCTGTTCTGGATTTGTTTCTTCCTGATTTAATGTCACAATGTTGTATGTTTCCAATAATTTATGCATTTCCTCTGGATTGTTCATAAGAGTCTCACATGACCTCTGAATTCCCATTGTATCATTTGTAATGAATCCACTGCCATTTCTCATTGAGCTAATTTTGACACTTCTGTTTCTTACTCTAGCTAGTTGTCTATCAACTTTATCTTTTCACAGAAGTACCTTTCATTACATTAATCCTTTGTATTGCATCTAAATTTCAATTTGGTTTAGTTGTGGTCTGCTATTTTTCTTCTTCTAGCTTTGGGTTTGGTTTGTTCATGTTCTTTAGTTTACTGAGGTATGATATTAGGCTATTGATATGCAGTCTACTGTGCCCCACAGGTTTTTTAAAACTAGTTTCATTGCTGCCTTTCACTTTTAAGAATTCTTGTTTCCATCTTGATTTCATTGTTGACCAGGAATCATTCTAGAGCAAATTGTTTAACTTTATGTTTTTGTTTCTAGAGATCTTCTTGGAGGATTTGTGGCCGGTCTTATTATCTTGAAGAATGTCCCATGTAATAATGAAAAAAATGTGTACGCTGTAGTTTTGGGATGGAATGTCTTGTAGATGTCGTAAGTTCATATGCTCTAGAGTTTTGTTTAACACCAATATTTCTTTGCCGACTTGATGGTCTATTTTTGTCTATGGGAAATTGAAGTCTTCCACTTTTGTATTTCTATCTCTTTTTGTCAGGTCTACTAGTATTTGTTTCAATAAGCTCAGGTCTCTAGTGTTAGTCACATATATATTTAAAATTATTATATCTTCCTGTTGCATCGGTTGGTCCCCTTTTCAATATATAATTAGCATCTTTGTATTTTTCTACTGTTAATAATTTCGTCTGTATTTTCTGATATAAGAAAATCCTGCTTGTTTTTCGTTTCCACTTGAGTGGAATACTTTCACCCATCTCTTTAGATGGAGTCTATAGGATTCTTTGTGATTAGTAAGTTAAGTGGGTCTCTTCAAGTCAGCATGCATTTCAGGTGGTGTTTTGTTTCATTCTGCCAGTCTGTATCTCTGAATTGCGGCAAATAGATAAAACCATTTATTTCCATAGTTAATAATACATAAGGTATCATTCCATTCATATTACTGATTATCTGGGAGTGTTTTTTTTTTTTTTATCCCATTTGTGTTGGTGTTCCATAAGGACTGTGAACGTTATGAATTCCAGCATTTGTGTACTGGTGTATTTCAACATTTTCTTTCAGTATTTAGAACTTCTTTGAGCATTTCCTGTAGAGGCAGCCGAGAGGTGACAAACTCCCTTAGGTTTTGCTTGTCTTCAAAGGACTTCATTTCTCCTTCATTTATGAAAGTTAATTTTGTGGGATATCAAATCATTGTCTGTTTTTCTGATTTACGAGATTGAAGATAGGGCCCAAATCCCTTCTAGCTTTTAGGGTTTCTTCTTCCCTCGTTTGTCTCCTTTGGTGTGGCAAAGCAATTCCTGCTCAATGCATTCCTACATATCTATTTTTGCTTCAGTCACTTGTGTTTTATAAGTTTCATCCAAAAATTCCCCCAAATGTCCTGAAATATTTCCTTGACGTTCTTTCCTCTGTTTCATACGTTCAGAGATAGATGTCTGTATTTATTATTTCATTTGTGGTTATCAAGTTTTCATGTACATGCTCTTGAAGAAACTGTGCTTTCCTCAATGAATATTTAAGAGCCGTTCTTGAAAACAAGTTGGCTGTTAACGTCTCACTTAGTTCTGGGCTCCCTATTCTGTCCAGTTTTATTATTATGCCAACATTACTACACTGTGGCGACTATGGCTTTGTACTATATTTTGAAGTAGTGGGATACCTCCATCTTTGCTCTTTTATGGCCAACATTGCCTACTCAATGAATAGTGTGGTTTCATCTGAATGTTAGGATTATCTTTCCTACTTCTGTAAATAATTTCATTGGAATTTTGACAGATAGCAAGTAATTTGCACCTTGATTATAACAGCATTAAAACTGTGACAATATTTATTCTCCCATTATATCAGCATGGGCTACCTTTTCATTTCATTATCTTAAAACGTTTTCCTATTTTCTCCTAGTGGTTTCTTAGTTGCAGGTCCAACATGTTCTTTGAGTCACTCTGAAAAAAATGTTGTTTCATGAGACTGGGGGGTAGGAGTGGTTAAGATTTATTTTTGTGAATATGGATTTCCACTTTTTGTTGTACCATTTATTGGTGACATTGTCTTTTCTCCAATAATGTTCGTTAACTTTGTTGAAATTGAGTTGTCTCTCAATGTGTAAATATATTGCTGGGTTCTCTTGTGCCTTGTGGATGTATGTCTGTTTTTACACCTGTATTTTAAGCCAAGCAGTGTGATGCATCCAGCTCTGCTCTTTTGGATCCATTTGGCTGTTCTATGTCATTACTGGCTTCATGCAAAGTTTTGAGGTTTTTTTTTTTGTTTGTTTCTTTGAAAAGTAATCAGCTTTTAACAGGGGTTGCATTATATCTATAAATGGCTTTAAGCCTTTTGGATAATAGAAAGTCATTTGGTACATAAACAGGCAGTATCATTTTTACATGCTCTTCTATTTCTTTCAACAGTTATAGATAATTTTCATTTTGAGTGTATTCAGATACTAAAATTTCAATATAATGTGAGATTGTTGTTTTGTTTTGCATATTCCTCAGTGTTGACAGAGTAATATCACTAATTTTATTATGTTAGTTTTGTATCCTGTAACTTTACTAAATTTGTTTATAAGTTGTAGGGCTGACTCTAGACTTTTCTTACTCTAGGATTATACCATCTCAACAAAAATTTCAGTATTGTATTTTCAATATGATGCCTTTGATACCAGATGTAAACTTGTTCTAAATAGAATTTCAAGTAATATAGTGAATACAATTGGTAAAAAAGTATATATCCTTGACTTTTCCCTTATCTGGCAGAAAGGCTTTCAATATTTCTTCATTCATTATTATATCACCTTTGGGGATATGGCTTTCAATATTTCTTCATTCATTATTATATCACCTTTGGGTATACCGTTTGTGGCTTTTAGCATATTGAGTTATGTTTTGCCTATAGCAAATTTCTTGAGAGTTTTTATCATGAAGTGAACTTTCGTTGAACGTTTTTTCAGCATGTGTTTAAATGATGTCATTTTGACCCTTCACTGTTTCCATGAAGTATCACTTGTGTTTATTTTGAGTCATCCTTCTATACCTTCTGGATTTCAATTTACTTGTATGTTCTTTAGGCATTTTAGGTATATGTTTGTGAGACATATTGGCCTGACTTACTCCTACTTTTGTTTTATCTTTGTTTTATCAGGGCATTATTCGCTCATTTCTAAAAAAATAGTTTGAAGATTTTTATTGGTTATATTTTAAGTGTTCTGTTACATTCAGCCATGGAGATATGAGGTCTTGGGAAATACTTGGAGAACACCTATTGGATATATTTATAGTTTGGATGCTTAAATCTCAATCTTGATAGCTTGTATCTAAGAAGTTATTGCTTTCTTCTGGGCTAATGCATTGGCATGTAGTTAGGCACACAGGATGAGATGGTTTTTTGAATTTCTGCAATACCACAATATTGTTGTGACCAAATGTATGGTCATTACAGCCCTTACCATTAGGGGGTGCTCGTATTCCAGAAATATTGGCACCCTTGTAAATTTTAAATAGCCCTGTTGGATTTCTAAGGTATAAATACATAGTTTATCAGTTTAATTCTCTTGTTTGCTTTTCCACAATCAGAAGGAATCTCTTGATGTAGTCAGCTATGTGGAGCTAAAGGATGGGTGACAGAAGTCATCACATCTGCAACAATAGTAGCTGACACGTGAAAATGACCCAATACCACTTTAGTAAAATGATTTTTTCAGAATCTACTGTAATGATCAAACAGTTTGAATATTTAGAAAGACATGTGCATCCCTGGGATTAATCCAATGTGACCATGATAAGTAATCTTTTCCATGTTTTGCTATTATAATTTGTGTTTCCTTGCTTAATTTTGATATCAAGGTAATACTGGCATTGTAGGATACATTTGGAATTCTATCCACCTCTTTTTTTTTGGAATACTACAAGTACAATTGAAATTAATTTATACCACTGTCAGAATTAAGCAGTGAGGACATCAGTGACTCATTACTGCTTTTCTTAGGTTTGTCATTTTTTAATGGTTCACACAAGATAATTTGTATGTTTCCAGGAATTTATTAATTTCTTCTATATGTTACACCTAATTCACGTATAATTGTGGCTAACAATCTCTGAAGATCCTTTGTATTTCTGTGTTCTCAGGCATTAAGTCTCCTTTTTCATTTTCCATTTTAAGTGATAGAGTACTGTCTCTATTTACATAGCTAACCTAAAGTTTTTTTCTCTTTTTCTTTGAGGAAAAAGTGGATTTTTCAAGTCCGAATGTCAATTACTTCTGATATTTACTATTTCTATCCTCTAATTGTTTTTCTGGATTGTTCTTCTCTAGTTCTACAGAGTGCATTAGATTACATAAAATTTGTTTTTGTTGATGTAGACATTTGATACTATAAACTTTCCAGTTAGTGCTCCTTATCCTGTATCCCATAGATTTTAACTTTTTAAATTTTCATTTTTAGAAAATTTCTTCTGAATTTCTTCAGTGGACAATCTATCATTCTGGAACCTGATGTTAACATGCTTGAGTAGTTTCCAAAGTTCCTCTTTTTACTCATGGTCAATTTTCAGTCTGAAGATATACTTGAATGATTTTGACTAAAATATTGTCTGGCCTAATATAATATATTCTGTCTCATAGGCAAAGTTTCATGTGTCCATTTAGTTTAGAGATTGGTTTAATACTCATGCTGCTGTACTGACTCTCTGGACGACCAGTCCATTACTGACAGCAGAGTTGCCTTCTATTATTGTATTGAAATTGTTCAGGTTTATTCAAGTTTACTTTATATATTTGCAATTTGTGGTATTGGCGTATGATTATCACAGCATTTACCTGAACTGACCCCTTAATTACTACATATTAAAGTTGTGTGTCTTCTTCCAATTTCTTTCAGTTAACATGTATGTTACCTTTTAGGATCTCTTCATAGTCAGTCTTTAAGTAACTACACAAGTAAGTTATTTTCTTGTAAACAGCGCATACCAGGATCATGTTTTTTTATTTGGAGAATTTGGTTAAGCTACAATTTTTAATAGATGAGTGGATCATATAAAATAACAGTACTAGATTGTTCTAAACCAGTCTTTGTATTTGTCGTGACCACAGAATTTTGTAATTTCCTACTTTTGCACATTAGCATAATTTTCTTGGAGAACTCCATGAAGTACTTTTAAGGTAAATCTAGTGGTGATAAATTTTCTCAGCATTCCTCCAACACCAGCAAATCTTTCAAGAATATCTTTGGTGGGTATTATATGATTACCTTCTATTCCTTAAGGACACTATTGTTTTACTCCCTTCTGGAATGTATGTCTCCTGCCAAAAGACTGTTGACAAATTCAAAATGTTTGGTATGTTTTTCTTGTAGCATTCAGGACTCTCTTCTTGGTTAACATTTGAGTTTATTAAATGTCTCAGCATGTTGTTAAATAGAATCTACTTTGTCTTGTCTGACCTGGGTATTTTTCTTTCTCCATATTTAAAATGTTTTCTATTATTTCTTCAAATAAGGATTTCTACCTCTTGCTCTTCCAAAAGTCCAACTTGAACACCAACTGATTCTTTGCCATTTTAATCTCTGTAATCTGTACGTATGTGGACCTCTTCAATCCTTTAATGAAAATCTATTGGTGCACTTTCAAATCTACGTTTAATGTCACTATTTTCTTTTGCTCAATTCCTTCAGCTACTAAAATTTTTTTACTTTTAAATATTTCATGCCAATTATTTCAGTTCAACATTTGACTTTTTAAAAATTACTTCATTCTGTTGGTATGTGGTACATTTCTGAATTGCTTTGACGCACTTTTAAGTTTCCTGAATTGCCTTCAAAATATATTGAACTGTTGACCTCAGTGCTTAAAGATTGTCATCGTTTTAGGGCTGGTCACTGGCTTCTTGCTTTTTTCATTGGGGAGGTCCTGATTGTGCATCTGTTGTTTCTTGTGGATGTATATACGGATTTACACTGAAGAATGATATATTTATTCCAGTCTTAACTATCTAGATTCTTTTGGTTTTCTCAGAGTATGTTGACTTAGATCGGTCTTGCATTTGCCTATTAAAACTACATTTGATCGATGCCTGCTTTTCAGCACTAGATGGCGCTTTATCAACAGATTTGGGTAAGTTCTCATAAATTTTCAGCACTTCCCTTATATTAGGTTGTAAAGTACCTGTGTGAAAAGACTGGCTATGATTTTGTGCAAAGATCTATAAACTCTGCCTACAACATGGTGTAGCCGTTTAACAGCCACTCTCATTTGGCATAGGTTGGCTGAGGTAAAGAAGAGCTTGATGAATGGCATTTGTTAATCCCACCTACCCTATTTGACTCTGGATGCTCTCAGAATTTTGTTCCCTAGCACACAAAATTCCCACATTTTGAGGCATTAACCACTTTCCTGTGAAGAAAGCCAAGATGGTGGGGAGGCTGTCTGCCTGCCAAAATCGCACTTTTATCCAATGTAAAATCGGTGTGAGTAAAGAACTTTCTGTCCACTATGCTTTGAAAATAGAAGAAGTAACATAAATGCAGAAGTAACATTCTCTTACCATCTGCTCAAAGTTGGTTATGTCACAGTGTAAGACTTCAGTTCCATAATATTACTTGTGACGAGAATGGTGGTGGATGCTTGTTGCTGGTTTTGTGTAGGTGAGGAGGGATAGTGAAACCAGATTGCTTTTTCTGAGATTTTGTTAAATTATCTTATTCTTAATGGCACATTTCATCTTTTTATTCATATTTGCTCAGATCTTTCAATTATTGTGAGTCTTTGGCCTAACCTTCACACTAAAGATATGTCATTTACACAGCACCATTACAAGACATCAGTATTATGAATATGGCTTACCATTATCAGTGAGTTTTATAAGTTCATGTAATTATTACAAATTAGCATCCTTTTCTTTCAGGTTGAAGAATTTGCTGTAACATTTTGTTTTTTTTTTTTTGAGTTGAAGTCTCACTCTGTTGCCCAGACTGGAGTGCAGTGGCCGCTCCCGGCCACTGCAGCCTCGACCTGCTGGGCTCTGGAGATCCTTCCGCCTCAGTCTTCTGAGTAGCTGGAATTACAGGCATGCACTGCCACGCCCAGCTGATTTTTTGATTTATTGTAGAGATGAGGTCTCGCTGCCCAGGAGGGTCTCGAACCCACGGGCTCAGGCAATCCACTCACCTCAGCCTCCCAAAGGCGCGGGATTACAGGCTGAGCCACCGAGCCCGGCCATTTTACTTTTTTTAATGAATAATGAGTTGAAGTTGTCAAGAATTTCTGTGGCTCTATTTCTATTTTCAGTTTTATTTTTTTCATGTTGAAGATCTGTTCTGACTCTCGTCCAAATTTTTTAATTTAGGAATTATCCCAGATGCTTTCTCTTCTCATTTTGCCATTCAACTCTTTCTTGGCTAATTCACACTAATTATCATTTTTCTTCTGGTTGCTAACTTTACAGTATTAATATTTTTCTAGGTGATCCATTTTCACATATTAAAATTATAGATGCACAACATGTTGCAAACACAGTACCATTTCCACATCAACTCATCCTATTTTCCCACATGATGACATTTCCCTTAAAAGTAGTATATTATCTCAAAATAAGCACATTGATATTGGGAGAAATGTGTATACTTACATGCCATCTTATCACATGCACATTATCAAAATTCTATCATCAGAAAGATACACTTCTATTATTTATTTATCTGTTGGAGTCTCACTCTTGTTGCCCAGGCTGGAGTGCAGTGGCACGCTGAAGGCCATTGCAGCCATGACCTGCTGGGCTCAGGCGATCCTTCCACCTCAGCTTTTCAAGTAGCTGGAAAATACAGACACACACCACCATGCCCAGCTAGTTTTTGTGATTTATTGTAGAGACAAGGTCTCACCAAGTGGCCCACATTGGTGTTGAGCCCTCAGGCTCAGGCAATCCTCTTGCCTTGGCCTTCCACAGTGCTGGGATTACAGGCTGAGCCACCATGCCTAGCCACGTCTATTATAATTACACCCTAAAGAATACCATCCCTAACAAGTGAGTATATTCCAGTGTAATTTCATCCTTTTAAGAAATACAGATAAAAGAAATTATGCAATATATGACAGTATATGACAACTTGAGACTGGTGTTTCATTCAGTGTAATATCCCTGAGAATCACCTAAGTTTTCTTGTATACTAATAGTTTACCCCAATTTATTTGAGTAGTATTACACGGTATATACATACTACAGATTTATTTAATCATTCAGGTGTTGAATGACAACTGAGTGGTTTCCAGTTTCTGCTTACTACAAATAAAACCACTCTGAAAATTCAAGTACAGAATTGGTCTATAAATACAATTTTATTTCTGTGGAATAAGAGCCCATGACAGAAATTGTTAAGTCTAACTGTGTTAAGTTTTAAAGGAAATTACCAAAATACATTCCAAAGTAGCTATACAGTTTTAAACTCTTATCAGCAATGGATAAAGGTTCAATTTTCCCCTAATGCTCCTCAGCATTTGGAATGATCATTTTAATCTATTTCAGCTCCTATAGAAAGTTTAAGTGATATCTCAGTATGGTATTAATCTGTATTATGTTCTTATTGATATTTGAAAAATATCATTAGTATAAACTTTCTTATGACTTTTGTTCATCTTCTAATCAATACCTTTAGATTTTTAATTCTTTTATGAATTACTTATATATTCTAGCCCTAACTCTAATGTCAGATATGGAGTTTCCAAATATTTTGTACAAATTTGTAGTTTTTATTTTCTTACTATTCATGGGGTACAATGCAGAGTACAAGTAATAAAGTTCAATTCATTTTCAGTATGAATTGTCATTTTCATGTTATACATGACAACATATCTACAATCGCTAAGACAAACAGGTTGTTCTCCAATATTTGGTCTAAACTATTTTAGTTCTAAAATTTACATTTAAATTCATCATGCAGTTTTATTTAGTTTAGGTAAAATGTGTGAGTTTTAGGTCAATATACACATTACAAATATCCAATTGTACTCAAATCATTTCATGAAAGACAGATTTTCATTAATTTTCATTTGTTTGTTAAAAATCATCTGTGTATACTACGGCATATCAACCTTTTGTTTCTCTCTACTGTTTCTCACATCTACCTTTCCCTCAGCAAAACCTTGCAAGCATGATTATGGGTAGCCCATTATGTCTTGAAATTAAGTAGATTCCACCCAATGAAAACATACTTTTCAAAACAGTGTACGCCATACTAATCCCATTTTCTCTCCATATATTTTAGACAGATCATGCCCAAATCTAGAAATAATATTGCAGGGATTTGGATAGGAATTTCATTAAGTATGTATCTAAATGGGGATAACTGACACTTTATACTTAGTCTTCAATTCAATAAACATGGAATGTCTCCTCATGTATTTTAATTTTTTCTTTCATCAGAATTGTGTAATATCAAGCATATAAGTTCAACAAATATTTATTAGATTTACATTTATCACTTTTGCTTTATTTTTTACTCAAAATTGTTGGATAACCAATTTCCTTACCTCTTAATCTAGCAAAATTAAAACTATATCCATTAAACCACAACAATCAATTCCCAACTTCACCCAAACCTTGGCAAGCAAAATTAAGCCTTCTGTGTGTATAACTATGAGAGCTGTAGGTAACGGTGAACAAATCATTTGTCTTTTAGTGATTTGACTTACCTTAGCATCACGGTCTCGGTATATCCATGTAACATGTGTCAGAATTTCCTTGTTTTAAACATGAATTATAATTCTTTAATAAGCATATGCCACATTTTGTTTATCTGTTCATTCAATGAAGGATAATTGGGTGGCTTCCAACATTGAGTATAGTAAATAAAGCTGCTGAGGAGATCGTACAACTATTATTTAGATAACCTGCTTTCAATTCTTCTGGTTTATACCAACAAGTGGAAATGATACATGATAGGAAAATTCCATACTCAAGTTTATGACTTACTACAATAATGTTTTTGTAGAAGCGGTGCCATTTTGCTGAACCACTAACAGTGCAAACAGGTTAAATATTCTCCAAATAATCACCAACATTTGTTTTTTAATGAGAGACAGCCATTGATGACATTCATTTGCATGCTGATAATCTTATTTGTACATTTTCTTTGGATAAAAGTATATACAAATCTTCTGCTAATTTTCTAGGGCATTGTTCTTTATATATCCTTGACATCAGCTTTTTATTAGATATAAGATTTGTAAATAGTTTCTACCATTCTGCAGGTTACATGTTTTGTTTTTTTTCTTCTTTTCTCTTCTCTTTTTTCTTTTTTTTTTTTTTGAGTTGGAGTCTCACTTTGTCGCCCAGACTGGAGTGCAGTAGCCGCTCTCGGCCACCGCAGCCTCGACCTGCTGGGCTCCGGTGATCCTTCTGGCTCAGCCTTCCAAGTAGCTGGAACTACAGGCGCGCACTACCTCACCTGTCTAGTTTTTTGATTTATTGTAGAGATGAGGTCTCACCAAGTTGCCCAGGCGGGTCTCAAGCCCACGGGTTCAGGCAATTCACTCACCTTAGCCTCCCAAGGCGCGGGATTACAGGCTGAGCCACCAAGCCCGGCTAGGTTACATGTTTTGTTTCATGAAAGTCTGAGTTTAATTTATTAAATATTGTTTAGAGCACTTTTAGAATCACAGAAAAAATTAGCAAAATACAGAATTCCCAAAGACCTGCTATACTGTCCACACATAACCTCTTCCACTATCAAGTTGCTGTAAGCAGTGATACATATGTTACATGTTACAATCAATGAATCTATTACATTATTGCTTAATATCCATAGATTGGATTAATTTACTACTAGTGTAAAACAGTAGCCTTTATACATTGGATTAATTCACTTTGTAATATGCACTAAAGTTAACTCACTTCATTTTTACCACTAATATTACAGTAGTATTTGTAGTAAATGGATACCACCACATTATATCTATTAATCCATACTCATATTGAAGGACATCTGGCTCGCTTCCATGTCTTGAAGACTATAAAGTAATAATGAACATTGGAGTGCTGATTTTTTGTATGCAAATAAGTTTCCAATCCACTTGGGTAAATATCGGACAAGATAAATGTCATACATTAAAAATATGTTCAGAGTTGAAACAAAGTGCCAAACTGACTTAAAATGTTTGCACCACTTGGGGAGTGATAAAGTAATTAGAAATGTTTTAATATCAATTTCAACTTTTTCATCAATGACGTATGCAAAGGGATTTCCTATTTAACTTTGTATCCTACAACTTGTGGTAAGCACTTAGTTGTTCCAAGAGTAATTTTGTTGACACCTTGTGAATTTGTACACAGATAATCATGCCAACTAAAACAAATTTTAATAAATTCTTTAACAAACAGTATATGTTTGATTTCCTTTCTTGTATTTCATTACAATTACTAGGACTACTATTAAGATGTTTAATGGTGAGACAGGGCATCTTTGTTTTGTTTTTGAATTTAGAAGCAATGCTTCAATGTTCATATCACTACGTATATTAGCTATAGACTGTAGATGTTCTTTACAAAATTCAGAAAGCTCTATTTTTAATCATAAATGTGTGCTGCATTTTGTCAAATGCTTTTTCTGTATCTGTAAATATATGGTATTTCTTCCTTAGCCTATGGTTGATTCCATGTTTTTGCTATTGTGTAGAGCTGCAATAAAAATACGTGTACAGGTATCTTTTTTGTGGAATGATTTGAGTTCTTCTGGGTATATTCCCAACAGGAGAATTGCTGGGTCATATGGAAGATCAATTTCTAGTTCTTTCAGAAATCACCACACTGTCTTCCAAAGAGGTTGCACTAGTTTGCATTCCCACCAGCAGTATAGAAGCATTCCTTTGTCTCCACATCCTCATCAGCATCTGTTGTTTATTTTATTAATGATGGCCATTCTTATAGGTGTTAGGTGGTATCTCAAAGTGGTTTTGATTTACATTTCTCTGGTGATTAATGAGGCTGAGCACTTTTTCATGTGTCTGTTGGCTTGGTGATGACTTTCTTGAATCCATATTCATAAGAGATAATGTTCTTTGACTTACATTACTTATAATGTCATTGTGTGGTTTTACTACTAGTCTAATGATGGTTTCATAGAATTAGTTAATAAATATTCCTTTTGCATCTATCTTCAGGAAGAGATTGTAGAAAATTTGTATAATTTATTGAAATATTTGGTAGAACCCACAAGAGAATACATCATGAACTTGTGCTTTCTGTTATTGAAGGACATTAATTATTGAGCTGCTTAGATAGATATAAACATTGTCAAATTTTTATTTGTTAAGGATTTTCACATGCATATTAACAATTGATATTATTCTATACTTTTTCATTTTTCATAACATTCCTTTCTTAGTTTTGGTATAATGGTAGCACTAACCTTATGAGGTTGAAAGTGTAATTATTTTGTGTTTTCTGAAAATGCCATGTAAAATTTGTATCAATTTGTTAATTATTTGGCAGAATTTTCCAATAAAACAAAATGGGCATGGACATTAATTTTTCAAGAATGATTAAATTATTAACAATTTCCTTAACAGGTATTGGACAACTTAAATTTCCTTTTTCAAGATTGCCAGAGTAGTTGGTAGTCTTTAAAACACAAGACCATGTCATCTAACAAGCTTACTACACACACAATAAGTAATTCATGGTTTTTACTTATATCCCTTTAAAAGTTTGGTTTATAGTGACATTGTTACACTTGTATTGATTTGGGCATTTTAAAAATTCTTAACATAAGTCTATTTCATTTCATTTTTGTTTTTTGAGTTCGAATCTCACTCTGTTGTCCAGGCTGGAGTACAGTGGCATGCTCATGGCCAACACAGCCTCAACCTGCTAGGATCAGGTGATCCTTCTGCCTCAGCCTTCCAAGTAGCTGAAACTACAAGAACACCATGATACACGCTACTTTTAAAATTTATTGCAGAGATGAAGTCTCACCAAGTTGCCCAGGCTGGTCTCAAACACCTGGGGGCTCAGGCAATCCTCTCGCCTCTGCCACCCAAAGTGCTGGGATTACAGGCATGAGTCAACATTCCAGATGTCTTTTTTTTTTTTTAATAAACAGTTTATGGGTTAAGTTTCTCTGATGCTTCCTCATTTAGTTTCATCAATTAATTCTCTTAGTTTTATTATTTCCTTCTATCTTTAGGTTTTACTGGCTCTTCACTTTCCAGTTTCCTTTTATTTTATTTTTATTTTTTTAAATTTTGGTGTACAATTCAGGGTTAGGTATACAAATATTCATCGTGCAGGTAAACTTGTTGATGAGGTGTTCCCCACTCCCAGTTTCTTAAGGAGATTTTTTTTTTGTTTATAGAGACTTTTCTTGTTTTCTGACATTCAGTGTAATGAGTTGCTTTTATCACTGCTTTAACTGTGTCTCAGAAATTCGTATACATTGTATGTATAATTCTAAAACATTTTTATTTGCGTTAAAACATGTCCTTTGATCTGTTGGTTATGGTCCACAATGTGGTATATTTTCACTGTTGTAAATTCGAAAGAAATGTACACTTTTGATTTTGTTTTATATGTCACTTAAATGTATGAAGTTGATAGTTCGAAACAGTTTGAAACAGAGCTTTATCCTTGATTTTATGTGTAACTCCACAATAAAAAGAGGGGTGTTACGTTTTCCACCATCACTTATTGACGCATTACTTCTCTGTCAGTTATTCCTTTATATATTTTGGAGCTCTGTTATTTTAGCATAATCGTTAATATTATCTGCTCATGGCTAATTAATTTATCATTATGTATTAGCCCTCACCATACTGTTTATGTAAACTATACTTTATTAATATTTGCAAGGTTTAACTTTTTGCATCTTTTTCTTCCAACCTAAGTATGTCACATTTTTGAAGTAAAATATATGGTCAGGCTTATTAAATCTTTCACTTTGTATTTAAATTGATGTATGGAAACCATGTACATTCAATGTAATTGTTGATATGTTAGCATTTAGTTCTACTATTTATACCTTGTATTCCATTGGATCGCTGTTTTTCATTTTTTTCTTTCCTGCCTTTTAGATACTTGAATGTATTTTAGAATTTTATTTTGATTTCATTAAGATTTGATATGTATTTTAGTATTAAAATATTTTAAATTAAATTTTAGTAGGTACAGGAACTATACATACATAATTTTTCACAATCTATTGCAATTGACATTTCACCAATGAGGGGAGTGTAGAAAAGGCACGTCTCTTTTCTCAACTCTGCCTGTGTCTTATGTTCCCTATATAGAGTGAGAACCACATGACACTGTTATTTTTGCCTTAAGATTAAACATAACTTGGAAAATGCAAAATGTCTCTTAAATTTTCAGTATTTCATCACCTTCTGTTGTTCTTTTATCTTTCCTGGTATTCCAAGATATTTAATCATTTTATTTCAGTTTGAAAAATTTTATCCGTTCTTATAGCTCTGGTAACTTCAAATTTTGCTGAGTTCACTTATTTGGAAAATGTGGTTATTTCTTCCTCTTTCCTAAGTATATACTTTCATCTGTTCTATAAGTATACATTGACAGTCCTTTGTTATAACTTTCAAAATGTGCCACCTCATCTGTGGTCTCTAATAACAAATACATTGTTGATTTGCATTGTTATAAACTGGCTCCTTGCAATATTGCCTTTTGTTCACAGTGGTTTCACCATGATGTGTCTCAGCATAGGCTTTTGGCATTCTGGGTTACTCAACTTTATAAATCTGTAGATTTGTATATTATTCAAAATTTCAAACATTTTTAGCCATTATTTTGTGAAATACATTACAAGCTTACCTTCTTTCTTCCTCCATCTGTAACCACAATAACATGAATGTTGAACCTTTGTTTTTATTCCAAAGATCCTTGAGGCTTTGTACATGATTTTGGTCTGTTTGCTCTGTTCTTCATTTTAAATAATTTGTTGTTCTATCTTTAATCTTATTTTTTAATCATCTTTCTACTCTCAAGCACGTTAAGATATTCCATTTACATCTTTCAGTGTTAAAGTATACATTTGGTTCTTCATGTCCTATTTATTTGCTGAATTATTGTGATGTTTTGTTTCAATTGTGTTTGCAATTGTTTAAGCATATTTATGAGGGATACTTTAAAACCCTCAGTTAATTCCAACATATGCATCTTCTGATTCAAATTGAAATTTAGCAGATTCTTGAAAGGATGAGTGATCTTTTGTTCAGTGCAACACATTCTGGGCATATGGGACTCTGAATCTTTACTTAAATCTTCTCTTTATAAAAACCTCCTCGAACAAAAGTCTGATAAGGGAATTATATTCTGCCTCCTTAGTGACAGCTGGGGTAAAAGTACGGCTTCACTCCACTTGGACTTGACACTACAAAGGGGAGAAGAACCTCATTACAGCTGGTCATATGTAGATGGGAGGGGACAGTAAACATCATCGATGCTTTTCACCTAATGGCTTCAAACGACATCAGGATGTGCAATTGTATGATGCCTTATTATAACTGAATTGTTGTGATTCTGCTTCCCACTTCTCCTCTAACACAACACATAAGGATATGGAAGTGCTGAGTCTGTATGTAAATCCAAATCCCTACAAAGGCGCTTATTAAACCATTGTGGAGCTTCTTATTACCATTGTGCATTGATAAAAGTTTTGGGTCTATAATAAGCTTCCTCTTATTGCATTCTAATGTGTATTGAAGACAAAGAGAGACGACTTATAGCTTGGCAAAGGTGGACACTTGCAATCTCTGCTTACCCATTACTAACAGGGTTGTGGATTGACTAAGATATTTTACTATGGTATTTGGCCAAGTAGAGTATTATTTTCTAAAAGGTGACTTTCTGTCAGTCATCAAATGCACTATAGGATAAGGAAAGTGCCTTTTGTTTTTATTTTTACTTTGGAGGGGAAGGAGCCTGTGCCCACTGCCCCTCTATTTCTCAGCATCTCCAACAATTATCCATATATATATTGGGCAAAAGAAAATTTCAGGGCATTCACCGCTAGGTAATTTCTTGGTTGCCAATCGGAATTCATTTCTTCTTAGATTTCTTATATTCGTTTTATATGTAAAGTCCAGATGGCTTAATTATATTTAATAAGATTCATCTATTCTTGGATAAATAAGCATCTATTCCAACAACTTGAACCAGAATTACTATACCATGTAAATTAGTGTATTTATTTATGATTACATCTAAGTCTGTCCTTTTATTACTACGTGTCTATTCTTTTTTTAAATGCCACTTTCCTTTTTTTATGCCTTCAAATTATTCAAGTGCTTTTTAGTATTTCAATTTAAGATTTACTATATCTAATATATTTTGAGATATTGTTCTAAGGATAATATACATGCATGATATTTCCTGTGTCCTAAAGATTCATATATTACTATTTGAATTTAAATATATATATAGGTTCCATTACCACATGTCCTGTCAGGAGCTGTTCCAATGTCTGCAATTTGGTCAAACTCTTAGGCCACAAATAAGCCTGTCACAGTTTTAGAAATTCTTGCAGATGACAGAAAAATCATAGGCCAGAGACAAAAAAACTTATAACTCAGGAGAAAATAAATAACATGAACGTCTTCATAACAAGTTCATGAGTAATTTGAATGGGTGCATCAAGCCATGTGTTTTTCAGTTTAATGAATTCCACGTCATACACTTATAGTTTCTTCTCAACTGAGAAATTTAAAATTCTTTCAGAGAACAATGGTATGTTTCCTTTAGACGATATTATTCATACTCAGTCATGAGTGAGGTCATAAATTCGGTTGGATTATATAAAAACTAAGGCGATCCCATTTTCAAGATATGGCTTTAAGATTGTACCCATCACCAGATCTCAGGGACGATTTTATTCATAGGACATTAGACTAAACACAAGATATTTTTCCAGAAATTTAAGCACCTTGCTATCACATAAATCAGCATGACTGAAGCCACTATTGGGAAAAAGCAACAAAACAATAAGAAAAAATAATAGGGATTCTATGCACACAAAGCCCATATGCAGTTTCCATTTAAAAAGATGACTTTTTTCTCTTTTGCACTTCAATGTTTGTGCCAGCACAACCCATGCAACACCACAACAGCACCTACACCCAAAGCAAAGATGAGAGTTCAACAAAATTCTCCCATACTCTCCAGAGTACAGATGGTCCTTTTCCGAGTTGAATGAACAATAAGTTAGGATTTTTGCCAGAGTTTATGCTCTCTCTACTCAGTTACAACTAAGTACTTCAAATGCTCTCAGAACAAATCTAGAAGATAAAGAATGAACAAAACTCATTAAAGCAGCCCCTATATAAGTAATTCTTCAAAACAAGAATTTGCTTCCACAGTATGCAAATCACTGTCAAATTTTTAGACATGTTTTACCTTTTTAGTATAGCATGGTAAGATGAAATATCTGAGAGCTAACATGTTTGGTTTCAAAATATTTTAACACATAACACTATAGTATAAAACCTTTCATCCTACTGCATTTATAAGCACATATAATAATGTCTGAAAACCATGAAAGAAGATGGGAATCTATGCTTTATTCTTTTTTTTTCCCCAAGTCAGAGTCTCACACTTTATTGCCCAGGCTGGAGTGCAGTGGCACGCTCCTGGCCACCGCAGCCTCGACCTGCTGGGCATAGACGATCATTCCACCTCAGCCTTACAAGTAGTTGGAACTAGACACACACCACCACGCCCGGCTAGTTTTCTGTGATTTATTGTAGAGACGAGGTCTCCCCAAGTTGCCCAGGCTGGTCTTGAACCCGCGGTCTCAGGCAATCCACCTGCCTTGGCCTCCCAAAGTGCTGGGGTTACAGGCTGAACCACTGCACCCGGCTTAAGCTTTTTTTTTTTTTTTTTTAAACTTATTCTTAAACAAACCATATTTTTCCAATAATTTAAAAATTAAGCAAGGTATTTGCTATAATTTTAACAAAATACTATAAAGTTATGAAACATACCATTATTTTCTACTTACCTATATTTGTGTCCACTCACATACCAAGGAACAGAACTTATGGATACACTGAAATGACTAAATTTTAACTTTAAAATGGTTAAGGTAAAGTTAAGATCTCCCATACATACATTTAAAAACTAATTCCTGTTCCTCAATGTTCAACATGTCACTCAACATTCACATCTGTGCACTCAAAAACAAGTCTATTAATAACTTTTAAATAAGTGTGTATAAATATTATTCTGTAACTTAATCTATAATTAAACAGTGTACTTCAAATCTTTTCAAGTCAATGTAGGTAAACCTAATTCCTGGATAAAATTAATTTTTTAAAACTCAAGCTGAATAGTATTGCATATGAAAACTTGTAAATCTGTTGGCAAATATTTAAATTTTCCTATAACTGCACATAAAATTTCTATGTAATAATAAACTTTGTATATGTTACCCACATACTATAAATTACTCCATAAAGTATTTATGAAAATTTAGATTCATAGCAGTGTGATTTATCAAAGTTATGTTTTCACATTCTTATTTTGTTGGATTTATTAACTTCAGTGGTTAGTAGAATTGGAAATATTTTCCTAATTATTATTTATTATATTTAAACGTTTAAACTAATGTTTTAAAATCAATTATCCATGTTTATACTGAATTATGTATTTTCTACTCATTCATATTTTAAATTGTCAACAATAAAATTTCATATCTTACAAAATATATATCTCCAAATTTATGTATCCCTGTTGCTTTATCATCTTTTAGGTGCAACATAACTTTTAAATTTTAAAATGTATCAAGAAAGCCAATGTAGTTTATGGTTTTTGAATCTTGGTTAATAAATTAGTCGCTGACCATAAAATCATAAACATTTGGTTTTAAGATCAAATTTTCTCTTTTGGCTTTTTACTCTATGCGAAATATTAACAATTTATAATGAAAAGTAAAAAAAAATAGTTTTATAATCTTCCTACATGTAGAAACACTGTCAGCAACACCATTTGTCAATAGGATACATAGTGTAACCTATAATATAATCTATTTCTATACTGTATTCTGTACCACTGGTATATGTGTCTCTATACAAATAAGAGATAATGTAATAAACATTGCAAAATTGAAGGTGTAATATAGTAGGATTAACACCCTCACACATACCATTTTCTACAAACTTATCCTGTACTTTATTATTTTCTTGGACATCTGTCATTCTTTGTACTTTAGTAAACTGCTGGGTTCAGGTGATCCTTCTGCCTCAGGCTTCCAAGTACCTGGAATTACAAGCACGCACCACCACGCCTTGCTAATTTTTTATTTATTTTAGGGATGAGGTCTCGCTGAGTTGCCCAGGCTGGTCTCAAACTCCTGAACTCGGGCAATTCTCCAAAGTGTACAGGCGTGAGTCACCATGCCCAGCACAAAATACAAGACTTGAGAAGTTACTAAGTGGCAGGTACTATTGCAAGTGTATTACATAATTACTAATTTAATGCTTATGTCAGTTACACATGATTTTATCATAAAAGGTTAACAGTGGTGTAATTTATATACCATATATAATTGACCTGTATGAATACACTAGTCAGTGGTTTCAAGCAAATTGAGAAACCACCAAAATTTTTTCATAATATTTTTATCATCACAAAAATAACCCAGTTAATATTTAGTAGTCACAACATATTTTTAATTTTAATTTTGTTTGTTTTTTTAGTTGAAGTCTCACTCTGTCACCCAGGCTGGAGTAAAGTGGCAGGCTCACAGGCAACACAGCCTCAAACTGCTGGGCTCAGGCAAGCCTTCCACCTCAGCTTTCCAAGTAGTTGGAACTACAGGCATTTGGTACTATGCCCGGGTAATTTTTTTTAAATTAATTGTAGAGACGAGGTCTTACCAAATTGCCCAGGCTGGTCTCCAACCCCTGAGCTCAGGCAATCTTCTCATCTTGGTCTCCCAAAGTACTGGCATTACAGGCTTGAGCCACCGCGCCCAGCCATCACCACATATTTTAAAACAACCCAGCCATAAGCAATTACTGATATTTTTGTCACTCCACATATTAATCTATTCTGGTCATTTCACATAAGGGGAATTATACAAGATGTGGTGTTTTCTTAGCGGTTTCTTTCACTTTACGTGATGTTTACAAGGTTCATCCATGATATAATTTATCAGTGTTTCAATCATTTTTATTGCTAAATATTACATAGTTCATTTATCCACTCCTTTGTTTATTTACTTATCTGCTGATGTGCATTTGGGTCTTGTCCACACTTTGGCTACTATTAAAAATGTTGTTATATACATTTCTCTTTAAAGATCTGTGTGAACATTATATATTCAATTCTTTTAGGTATATACCTAGGCTCAGAATTATAATGACACTTGGTAACTATGTGTTATAGTTTGAGAAACAGTCAGACTGTTTTCCACAGAAATTGTATCACTCAATTTCAATTGAAATTCTAACCAGCAGTTTAGTAAAGTAACAACTGCCCAAAATCATTGCCAAAAACAAAGGCATTTTTGAGATTATACTCATCCTAGTGAGTGTAAAGCTGTATCCTTCTGTAACTTTTAAGTTACATTTTCTTGATAGCTAATGACATATATTATTTTGTCATGCACTTATAGGTCATTTCTATGCCTTATTTGGAGAAATAGATGTATAGATTCATTGACCATTTCGTCATTGGGTTTTAACTGCCTTTTAATTGTGGGAATATCATTATATATATTCTAGGCCTAAGTCCCTTAAAGAATATGATTAGCAAATGACTTCTCCCAATTTGTGATTGGTATTTTCATTTCCTACATGGTGTGTGGTGAAGCAGAAAATATTATAAACATGGCAATGTATAATTTACTATTTCTCATTAGCTAGTTTTGCTTTTCTTGTAGTATTTAAGTACTGCATAAACCACAGTCATGAATATATATATATATACACATACCTATGTTATCCTCTAAGAGTTTTACTACCTACGTTTTAGGTATTTGAATCATTTTTATGTAAGATTTGAGGTAAAGATCCAAGAACTTTCTTATGCATGCAGTTATCCATTGTTTTAGAATAGCTGCTCAAAAGACTATTCCCTTCTGCATTGAACTTTCTTACAATTGTTCAAAATCAATTGACCATTGGATTTGACTCTTGGATTTGCCTGTGAAATTATAATCAGATTATTACTGCAAATAAAGCACCTGGAATTTCAATTAAACCTGCAATGAATCTACATATCAATTGGGGATTACTGCCATCTTAAAACTAGTAATAATTTTTAGTTTATAATCCATGAAAATGGGATCTTTTGATTTATTTAAATGTTCCTCAATTCTTTCAGTAAATATTTTGTGGTATTCAGAGTATATGTTGAATTTCACTTTACTTCACAGTATTTTGTCTGAATGTTACTATAAATAAAAATGTTTTGGCCTGCTCTACCCCCGCAGCCCCATGAGTCCCCAGAGCCCCAGGTAGTGAATACTTATTCTGCTAAGAAGTAGTAAAATACTTCATGAGTAAAAAGCATGCCTCCCAAGTTCAAGTGCCACCTAAATGACGATGACGTCACTGTCACTGTAAAAAGTGTAAGGAGAAATCTTTTGGAAGATGATTCAGATGAAGAAGAGGACTTTTTTCTAAGAGCACCATCAGGACCAAGATTTGTACCTAGAAATGATAAAATTAAGCATGTTCAGAATCAGGTGAAGTTACTGATATCATGAAAGAGAATATTACAAAGGTAATTGAGAGAGGGGAGAGACTAGATGAACTACAGGACAAATCAGAAAGCTTGTCGGATAATGCAACTGCTTTTAGCAATAGATCCAAACAACTTTGAAAGCAAATGTGGTGCCAAATAAAAGCTGTCATGGCATTGGCTGCTGGTATCCTCTTGCTAGTGATTATCAACATGTTCAGAGCAACAAAGAATTTGAGTCTCAACCAGACACAGTGGCTCACGCCTATAATCCCAGTACTTTGGGAGGCCCAGTTCTTAATAGTTGTGAAATACCATACTTGATTTGATGACAGAGA
This sequence comes from Cephalopachus bancanus, assembly GCA_027257055.1. Lineage (NCBI taxonomy): Eukaryota > Metazoa > Chordata > Mammalia > Primates > Tarsiidae > Cephalopachus > Cephalopachus bancanus. Next base: position 89,214 of record JAPVLO010001285.1, on the reverse strand, counting down.
TCTTCATTAAACAAGATCTGGGACAATAATAGTAAAAGATTGCTGGATAACTTAAATGAAATCTATGTATATAACTTTTAAAACTTCTTTTTCAAGAAACGAATAGGCAAGTATCACTTCAAATTGGAGCACTGAGAATGTCCAATTATCTTCTTCCTTTCTAATAAAATGTGCTTTTAATAATTACATTTAAGGTGAAAATAACCAGCCTCTATTTTACCATATTCCAAGGATCTAATTTGAAACTCTATACTTGCCAGTTGTTTGTATATACAGTTAAATACTGGTGGTGATATTTGATACTAGTATTTTAATGGCATACGGTCTTGCATTGTTGTGTTAAGTTGCAGGTCAAGCTGGGGGTTAGGAAGCTTATGTGGAGTATCAAGTCATTTTGCTGAAAGATATGCATAACCATTTTGTTAATATTTGCAAAAACATTATTTTTTTCATATTGCAGTTGTTTTGGAAGCAGTTTCTACATGTTTATGGTGTAGCTAAATGTTGTAAATGTTGCTGCCTTCAGCTATAACTAAAAACATTTCAGTACACCTAATTTTGACTGTATAAGAGAATATGTAGTAATTTTTTTGGCATATGGATTATGGAAATAGGAAATTTAAACTGTGAAAAACATAGTATGGCACTGGAGATAATAAAAGTATTGAAGAATGTCAAAAAAAGTTTCAATAATTTCACTTTTGAATTATACTTTAATGATATATAAGACACAACTGATTCTTGGAGTGTGATCTCAAATCACATAAACTTGCTGAATAATCTTAATGCTTTTGTGGATTTACTGGAGTTGTCTATGTATAAAACCATGCCATGTGCAAATAGTTTTATTTATTATAAAAGTTTTCATTTTATTTTCTTATACAACTGCTTTTGTAAAACCTCCAGTACACTGTTGAAAACAGTTGGCAAGAATGTCATCCTGTCCTTGTTCCTAAATTTACAGGTAAAGCATTCTTTAAAAACTAAGCATAACATTAGTTATGAGTTTTTAAATATGCCCTTTACCATGGTAAAGTTTGCTTTTTAGTTTATCAAATGCTCTTTGACCATCAATTGAGATAATCATGTTGCTTTTGTATTTCAGTCTACTGAGATGATGTATTACACGAAGAGGCTGAACTAGCTTACATTCTCACCAAGTATAGAAGCATCCCCTTTTCTCCACAGCCATGCTAGCATCTCTGGATTTTGACTTTTTAATGATTGCTATCATTGTCTGGTATGAGGTGGTCATCTCACTGTATTTTGATTTGTATTTCTCAGATGATTAGTGAGATTGAACATTTTTCCATGTATTTGTTAGTTGTTTGTATGTCTTCATTTGAGAAGTGTCCATTCACGTCCTTTGCCCAGTTTTTAATGGGGTTGGTTGTTTGTTTTTCCTTTCATTTGAGTTCCTTGTAGATCCTGGATGTCAGATGCATAGCTTGCCAATATTTTTTCTCATTCAATGGGTTCTCTCATTATTCTCTTGAAGGTTTCTTTTGCTGTGCAAAAACTTTTCAGTTTGATAAGGTCCACCTGTCAAACTTAGCTACTGTTGCATTTGCTTTTGAGGACTTGACCACGAATTCGTTGCCTACTGTGATGTCAAGGAGGGTGTTTGCTAAGTTTTCTTCTATGATTCTTAATAGTTTGAGCTTTTACATTTAAGTTCTTGATCCACTTCAAGTTAATTTTTATATACACTGATAGGTAAGGGTCCAGTTTCATTCTTCTGCATGTGGCTAGCTAATTTTCCCAGCACTGTTTGCTAAATATGGTCTCCTTTCCCTAATGCATGTCTTTGATGACTTTGTCAAAGATGAGTTGGTTGAGGGACTGTGGTCTTATTTCCAGATTCTCCTTCCTGTTCCATTGGTCTATGTGCCTATTCCCATACAAATGCCATGCTGTCTTGGTTACTGTAGTTTTCTGATAAAGTTTAAAGTCTGGAAGTGTGATGTTTCCAGCTTTGGTCCTTTTGCTGAGGATTGCTTTAGCTATTCAGGCTCTTTTTTGCTTCCATATGAATTTCTGTATTGTCTTTTCTAGGTCTGTAAAAAGTGATGTTGGCTATTTGAAAGCAATTGCATTGAATCTGTAGATTGCCTTGGGTATGATGGATATACTCATGGACTGGAAGAATCAATCGTTTTTCCATTTGTTTGAATCATTCTTGATTTATTTGAGCAGTGTTTTGTAGCTCTCATTGTAAAGGTTTTTCACTTCTTTGGTTAGGTGAATGCCAAGGTATTTAATTTTGTGGTTGCTATTGTGAATGGAATTGTTCTTTGTTTCTTAGTCTGCTTGTTGACATACAGAAATGCAACTGCATTTTGTGTGTTGATTTGTATCCTGAGACTTTACTGAAGTCATTTATCAGTGCAAGGAGGTTTCTGACAGACTCTAAAGTTTTTTAGATACAGAATCATAAAAACTGCATAGAGAGATAATTTAACTTCCGCTTTTCCTACTTGAATACCCTTTATTTCTTTCTCCCGCCTGACTGCTCTGGTTAGGACTTCCAGAACTATGTTGAATAGGCTGACTGCATTAATAGTATCCTTTGCTGTATATAAATTTTTTAGTTTGATGCAGTCTCATTTATGTGTTTTGATGCCTGTGCTTTTGGGGACCTAGCCAAGAAGTCATTGCCCATAACAATGTCATAGAGCTTTTTCTCTGTATTTTCTATTAGTAGTTTTACAGTTTCTAACATTTCAGACTGTAATGCATTTTGAGAGTTAATCATTCTATATGCTATGAGGAAATAACCTAATTTCATTATTCTCCATATAGATATCTAATTATCACAAATCAACTGATTGAAGTGACTATTCTTTTCCAGTTGTGTGTTCTTGCCACTTTTATCAAAAACCAATAGGCTGGAATCCATGTATGTGTGTGTGCATATATGTGCGTTTGTGCATTTTTTTTTTTTCCCCAAAGTTTATTAGAGAAAGATGAGAGAAAAGACATGGTGACATGTCAGAGCCGGTACAAGCAAAAGGAACTGCCTCAGTACAATATGTTTTAAAGTCAGGTACTGTGATGCTTCCAGCTTTTCCCTGTTGGTCAACATTTCTTTGGCTATTTGATGTCCTTTGTAGTTCCATACAGATTTTATGATTTTAAAAATGTTTTTGTAAAAACTGACACTGGAATACTGACAGGGACTGCACTGAATTTATATATTTCCTTGGGCAATATAAAAACTTAACAATATATTCAAATCAATGAACCTGAGAATATTTCAATTTATTTATGTCATCTTCAATTTATCAATATTGTATACTTTTCAGTGTCAAGTCTTTCACCTCCTTGCTTAAAATCTTTCCTAAGTATTTTATTTTTATTTTTGGTAAACATTTATAATATGATAGGCTTCTTACCTTTTTTGATAGTTTGTTGTTAGTGTATAGAAAATGCCATAGATTTGATTGTTGATTTTGTGTACAGCACTTTACTGAATTCATTTATTCGTTGTATAATTTTTCAGTGGAATTCTCAGAGATTTGGAAATATGAGATAACATCATCGGATACACAAGATCATTTTTTTCCTATTTGGATGCCTATTTTTCTTTCTCATGTCTAAATATTCTTACTAGGACTATGAGTAGAGGGAAAAGAATCGTCATCCTTGTCTTAACCCTGACCTTAGAGAAAAAAACCTTAAACGTTTCACTGCTAATTATGATTTTCACTGTGGCCTTGTCATGTGTGGCCTTTACTGTGTTGAGGTGCATTCCTTTTATACCTAATTTGTTTGGTTTATATATAAAAGGATGACAGTTATTTCCCCTTAATCAAGTATCTTTTCTGCAAGTACTCAGATAATTATGTAGGTTACATTCATTTTCTAATGATATTATCTAATTCACTCATTTATGTATATTTAACCATTCTTACAACAAAAAGTTAAATCCCATATGGTCACGGAGAATGATCTATTTTATTCTGATGCTGAATTCAGTTTACTAGTATATTGTCGAGGATTTCTGCGCTTATTTTCACCAGGGATATTGGTGTGTAATTCTGTTTACTTCTTGTTTCTTGATCTGACTTTGCTATCAGGTTAATGTTGGCCTCATAAAATGACATGTGAGGTAGTCTATCTTCACTTCTTCATTTTTTTAAATAGAATTCAAAAGTCAATCTATGAATTTCTGTGTTTTCTTTAATGAGAAAATTCTTATTACAGATTCAATTTCTGTAGATATTATTGATCTGTTCATGTTTTATATTTATTATTAATTCTTAACAGGGTGGATTTCTAGCAATTTATTCATTTTTTTCTAGGTTACTCAGTTTTAGACAATAATTTTTCATAGTTTTCTCTAATGGCCATTTGGATTTCAGGGGTATCAAATGCAATGTCTATTTTATTTCTGCTTTTCTTTTTTAAAATCCACTTTATTGGTCTTTGTTGTGCTAGCTACAATCGCCATTCAATTCTATTTATTTTACTAAAATATCAACTCTTAGATTTCTTGGTATATTCTATTATTTTTAAAGTCTTTATTAACTTGTACTATGATATTTGCTATTTCTTGTCTTCTGCTAAGATTGGATTTATATCTTTTTCTACTTTCTTGAAGTATACTATTAAGTTGTTTATTTTAAATATGTATTTGTTCACACTGGCATGAATTGCTCAAACTTCTTAGAGCTGTTTCTCTTGCATCTTATAAGTTTTGGAATGGTCTGTTTTCATTTCTGTTTATCAAGATAATTTTTATTTTGAGATGGAGTCTAATTCTGTCGCCCAGGATGGAGTGCAGTGGTACACTCACCGCCACCCCAGCATCGACCTGCGGGCTCCAGCGATCCTTCCCTCTCAGCCTTCCAGGTAGCCAGAACTACAGACACATGCTATCACACCTGGCTAATTTTTTATTTATTGCAGAGATGAGGTATTGCCAAGTTGTCCGGGCTGGTTTCGAAACCACGGGCTCAGGCAATCCAAAGTGCTGGGCCTCCCAAAGTGCTGGGCTCCTTGGCCTCCCAAAGTGCTGGGATTATAGACTGAGCCACCGAGTCCAGCTGATCAAGATAATTTTTAATTTCTTCTTTGAACCAGTGAAATTTTCTGAAATTCTTTCTATTAATGATTTTGAGTTTCATATACTTGTAGCCAAAACAAATACTCATTAGAATTTTAATCTTTTAAAATTTCTTAAAATTTGTTTTGTGGCTTAACATATGCTGTATCCTAGAGAATGTTCCATGTGCACTTGAGAAAATTGTGTATTTTGTTGTCACTGGATAGAAAGTTGTGTAAATGTGTGTTGTGTACATTTGGTCAAAAGTGTGGTTTAAGTCTCAAGTCTTCTTTTAATTTTTTATCTGAATGTTCTGTCCATTGCTCAAAGAAGAATACTGGACGTCCCCTACAATTTTTGTATTACAATCTATCTTTCCCTTCGAAGCTCCTAATACTTGTTTTATATATTTATACATATTGGGTAGATATGCATTTATAATATTTATAGTCTACTGAGTAGATCCTTTTATATTACCATGTCACTTTAAAATTTTTGACTTAAATTCTATTTTGTGTGATTATCAATATACCTAACACTTGCTCTCTTTTGGTTTCTATTTGCATAACATATCGTAGTTCATCCTTTCACTTTTAATCTATGTGTCCCCCAAATAATGTGTCCTATAGGCAGCATGTTGATAATACCATTAAAACCCATACATCCACTTTAAGCATTTTGATTAGAGAATTCAACCCATTTACACTTAGAGTAATTAACAATAGGTAAATAATTTTTTTGGCTTCTTAAACTGACTAGGGTAAAGAATTTCTACTGTCATTTTGCAATTTATTTTCTGGCTGATTTATAGAGTCTTTGCTCTTCCTCTCTTACTGTCTTTCCTGTTGATTTGATTATCTTCTGTAGTAGTATACTTCCAATCCTTTTAAAAAAACATTTTGTGTATCTACCAAGAATTCTGCAAAGTTGGTGCTTACAGTGAATCTTATCTAAAGTCTCTTATACTTTTGAGTATATTTTAAGCTAATACAATTTAAATGTGATGAATTATATAGATGCTAAATTTTACTTCCATCCAGCCCCATACTTTGTAACCTTGTTGAAAATTTTATCATCTTATAACTTGTACAATTTAACAATATATTGTAGCTATGTTTCTTTTTCTACTTTAAATTTTATGACAAGTGCATAATTTATTTTCCCACCACTATTACATTATGAGAGTATTCTCAGTTTGGCTGTGTATTTACTTTAACCACTGAGTTTTACGCTTGTTTCTAATTAGTAACATTTTACTGCAGCTTAAAGACTCCCTCTAACTATTCTTATAGGGCAGGTGTAATGGTGATAAATTACCACAGCTTTTGCTTGAGAACTTTTTATATCTCCTTCATTTTTGAGATACAACATTGTTGGATATAGTAGTCATGGATGGTACTTATTTTTTTTACAAGGTTTTCAACATATCTTTTCACTACATTTTGGCTTGAAGGATTTCTGGTAGGAAGTCTGCTCATAGTCTTTCAGTGGTCACTTTGTATGTAACAAGTGCCTTTCCCCTTGCAGCTTTTGAGATTCTCTTTGTCTTTTTATCTATAATTATTTGATTATAATGTTTAGGTGTGAGTGTTTTTAAATTCATCCTGTTTGATGTTTATTCAGATTCCTGGATCTAAATTTCTATTTCCCCTCCCAGTTGTGTGAAGTTTTCTGCCCTTATTTCTTTGGATTTTTTTTGGAGGGGGGTCCTCTTTCTAACTTCTCCTTCCAATACTCTGATAATGCATAAATTATTCCCCATTGAGGGTATCCCATAAGTCTGCAGACAATCTTTAATCTTCTTATTTTATTCTCATATTACATGATTTCCAACAACCTATCTACAAGGTCAATAGTCCTTTCTTCCACTTTATCTAGCCTGCTGTTGGCATCATCTATTAACTTTTTGAATTCAGTTATAGTATTCTTTAATTCTATAATTTTTTCAGTCTTTTCTAGATCTTTATTAAAATTCTCCATTTGTTTATGCATTGTTCCCCTGACCTCAGTAAGCCTCTTTATGACTATTCTTTTGAATTCCCTGTCAGGTTAATCACATATCTCCATTTCACTATAGTTGGTATTTGGACACTTACATTCTTTTATTTGGAAACTAATTCCCTAGTTCTTGATATCCCTGACTCACTGTATTGGTTTCTGGCATTACATAAGACAACCTCCTGTACCAGTCTTGGTAAACTGGCTTCAGGTAGGAGATATTTCTCCCAAATTCATCTGGTGAAACAGTCCAAATACCTCTTAACTGTTTGTTCTTGTACAACCTGTTGTTTTGTTTTGTGGCCTCCAGAAATTAGGGTGAGCAAAGTAATAATCTTGCCTTGAAAGAGGTGCCAGTCCCTCAGAATGCAACTGGTAGGGTAAATGTTTCATGTGTACACTAGTTTCTTTTTTCCTTTTCAAGAAGCTGAAAGACAAAATTTATCTCCCACTGATTCTGCATCATACAAAATACATAAGTCATAGCAGATGCCTGTAATCTGATTCAGACTACTCTGAAACTGGGAGATAGCTTCTGAATGTTTTCAGGTTTGAAAATCATCTATTCTCAGTGGTCTAGAGAAACTCAAAAATGAAGAGCTCATTCAACTCCCAGAACTAGATGATTAAGTTGCCAGTAACTTGAGAGAGGGATTTAAAACATGGGGCAATCAATGCATGTACAAATTACTCCAAGGGAAAGTTTGTACAAATGGACTTATCACCAAAACAAGCCAGGTAGGAAAGCATGAAAGGGTCCAATCTCCCAATCAGGCTCACAAAGGTCACACAACCTTTCCCAGAACATTTCTGAAAGCTTTGACTTAATCATTGGAGCAGTCTGAAGAAGAAATTGCAAAGAACATCTCCTCATTCTAAGGCTTCTAGAAGTCTCATGAACTCACTCCACGTAGAATCTCCAAACCAGCATGTATTGCTGGAACAAGCCTGGAAAAAGGCGTGTAAAGGGCAGTTGCTCTCATGAAGGTTCAGAGAGGACTGTCTCTCAGTCTCCTTGCAGGATGAGATTGCAGAGATATATATCTGGCACAGCTGGGATGAAGGCATGGTGGGTTCTGACCCTTCCATTTTTCCTCATGGAGGTCTCTAACCTCTATTGAGAGAATATAACAAGAGAATATAGGGCTGGGTTAACTACTGAAGCAATTCAATTAAGCCTTGAGGAGGTTTATTATTTATTTGCTGTATGGGTGCCTAGATGTAGACTTGGAAGACAGAACCACAAGGAGATGCTGGAAAAGTATAGCCACACTATTTCCAGGAAGAAACTGGAGGCTAGACTGATCCCAGGAGATACAGCTGCTGGGAGTGCTCTGCAGTTGAAAATAGGAATTGGGGTTTGTGCATGACTGTACCTCAGCTTATCCTACCCATGTTGTGGATATTTATTCAGTCATCCAGGCATCTTTCAACTACAGTGTGGCTTTCTCTGGGATAAAATTGATCTATTTACACATGCATCTGTGAATGAGGGATAGTCAGGCACCTTCAATTCTACCACGTGGCTCATATGACTCTCTATAGCCTTTTTTGACATCCTAACACTCTTTCATATTTATACTAACAAGAATATAAGAATATTATTTGCACATATCTCTCTAACTTCATTCCATTTTTCAGCCATTCACATCTATAAATGATAAAAACAACAAAATCCTATACTTATTTACATAATTTTATATATTTTAAAGGAGACGAGAGAAGAATGGTGAGAAAATATATTCTCAGTTATATTATCACCATTCTTTCTGGTTCTTTTCAGCTGCCCCTGTGGTTCTGAAATACCAGCAAGAATCATTTTCTTGCTACAACAAAGTTTTATTCTCAACCACATCCTTTGTGATTTTATTGTAAAATAAATTACACTTCTATATGTTGTGGGCCCAAAAATACAGACATGAAAATGATGGCATAAATATAGATTATATAAATATTCACATATATAGCATATAGGCTAATATATGTCAGTTAACATATAAAAAATATGCATGTGGACTATTGGTTTATAATTAATATATAATTATATGATTGGTCCTTTTTTATTTTTTCATGGGAATTTCAATTATGGTTTGGGGCCAGTGTTCATCAGCTTCAGAAACTACATACACTTTTCTTGTAAGGTGGGTCTGCTAGGAACAAATTACTACGTGTTCTTGATCTAGGAATGTCTTTACCATAACATCATTTCTTTTTTTACCTTATCTTACTTCTACACTATTAATATGTCATACCCCTTCATTCTGCATTCTTACTATATTATAGGGTCTCATTATTCTCTTGATACTTCCAAGATTTTCATTTCAGTGTTCATAATTTTACTAAGATGTGTCTGAGTAAGACATCTATTTACATTTACTGTACTTAGAATAATTTACACATCTTGGATGGTTAATTTTTTCCCCTGAAACATAACTTTCAGGCATTAATTCTTTAAATATCATTTCTTTAAAATTTTTTTTTAGTTTATCATTTTAAAGGTATGGGGCACAATTCAAGATTAGGTAGATAAGTGGTCATCATGTACTTGTCAGTAAAGTTTGGTCCTCCCTTTGGTCCTCACTTTGCCTGGTTTGATGCTGCGTGCCCCCCTCCACCCAACGCCCCTAGCAGTGTCCCGCTACTGCCAAACCCTTTCTTATAGAGTTATGAAAAATGTTCAGGGTCTGCTTATAAGTGAGAACATTTGGAACTCAGTTCTTTGTTTCTGTGACAGATCACTGAGTGTAATAAGACTCTAAACCCATCCAAGTTGCTGCATAGTCCATAATATAGTCCTTCTTTATGGCTGTGTAATATTCCATCATATGTACATTTTAAAAATCCAGTCCACTTCCAATGGGCACCATGGTTGGTTTCATGTTTTTGCTATTGTGAATAATGCTGCATAAACATGCAAGTGCAGGTGTCTTTCTTACAAAATTATTTGAGTGCCTCCAGGTATATTACTAGAAGGGGGATTGCTGGGTTGTATGGAAGGTGAATTTTCACATCTTTTAGGAATTGCCACACTGTTTTCCAAAGAGGTTGTATTAGATTACAATTCCACCAACAGTGTAGAAGCGTTCCCTTTTCTCCGCATCCTCTCCAAAATCTGTTGTTTTTTGAGTTGTTGATGATGGTCATCGCGATTGGAGTTAGGTGGTATCTCAATGTGGTTTTAATTTGCATTTCTTTAATGATTAGTGAGGTTGACCAAACTTTCAGGTATCTGTTGGCTCTTGTACGTCTTCTGCTGATATGTCTATTCATATCTTTTGCCCACTTCTTAATAGAGCTATTTGTTTCTTTTTTCCTTTCACCATGTTTAAGTTCCTTGTAGAAGCCTGATGTTAGGCCTTTGTCAGACATACAGATGGCAAATGTTTTTTCCCATTCTGTGTGCCGTCTCCCTGATCTCTTGATGGATTATTTTGCTTTGCAGAAGCTTGTCAGTTTGATGAGGACCCACTTGTCTATCTTATCTCTTATGGCATGGACTTTGGGGGTTTTGATCAGGAATTGGTTGTCAGTTCCAATTTCTGTAAGGATGTCTCCTGCATTTTCTAAGGTTCTTATAGTTTGAGGTTTTATGTTTAGGTATTTGATCCATTTAGAGTCGATTTTTGTGTATGGTGATAGGAAGTGGTCCTGTTTCAATCTTTTACATGCGGTCAGCCATTTTTCCCAGCAACACTTACTGAATAGGTTCTCCTCTCCCCAGTGGTTGTTGGAGGCTTTGTCAAAGATGAGTTGGTTGAGAAATAGAGGTTTTGCTTTCAGAATCTCTATACTGTTCCACTGGTCCTATTCCATTCTTGTACCAATACCAGGCTGTGTTGATTATTGTAGCCTTAATGTTTAAAGTCCAGAAGTATGATACAACATGCTTTATTTCTTCTGCTAAGGATTGTTTTGGCTATTCGTGCTCTGTTATGTTTCCATATGAATTCTGTATTGCCGTTTCCAGGTCTGAGAAGAATGATATTGGTAATTTAATGGGTATTGCGTTGAAGGTGTAGACTGCCTTGGGTGGGATGGACATCTTAGCAATGTTGATTCTTCTAACCCATGAGCATGAAACGTTTTTTCATTCGTTTGTATCTTTTTTGATTTCTCTGAGCAGTGTTTTGTAGTTTTATTGTAAAGGTCTTTCACTTCTCTGGTTAGGAAGATGCTGAGGTATTTCATTTGTGTGTGTCTATGTGTGGCTATTGTGAATGGGATTGTGCTTTTTATTTGATTCTCTACCTGTTTGTTGTTGGTGTATAAGAATGTGACTGTCTTTTGCACATTAATTTTGTACTCTAAGACTTTGCCAAATTCCTTTATCAGTGCAAGGAGATTTTGACAGATTCCCTTGAGTTTTCATGGTATAGGATCATATTGTCAGGAAAGAGGGATAACTTAACTTCCTCTTTTCCTATTTGGATACCCCTGATTTCTTTCTCTCGTCTGATTGCTCTGGCTACGACTTCCATTACCATGTTGAACAGGAGGGGTGAAAGAGGGCAGCTTTGTCTTGTTCGTTTGCAGGGTAAATGCTTGTAATTTCTGTCCATTTAGTAATATGTTGGCTGTGCGTTTATTGTAGATGGCTCTCACGATTTTGAGGTATGTCCCCTCTATGCCTAGGTGTTCAAGGGTTTTTATCAAGAAAGGATGCTGACTTTTACTAAAAGCTTTTTCTGCATCTGATGATATAATCATGTAGTTCTTATTTTTACAGCTGTTGATGGACTTATTTACGTTTATAAACTTGTGGATATTAAACCAGCCCTGCATCCCAGGGATGAAGCCTACTTGGTCATGGTGGATGATTTTTGAGATGTGTTGTTGGATCCGATTTTCTAGAATCTTGTTGAGAATTTCTGTATCTATATTATTCATCATGGATGTTGGCCTGTAGTTCTCTTTTTTTACTGGATCTTTACCTGGTTTGGGTATCAGTGTGATGATAGCTTCATAAAATGAATTGGGGAGAGTTCCATCACTCTTGATTGCCTGGAATACTTTCAGTAGGATTGGTATCAGCTTCTCCTTGTATGTTTTGTAGATTTCTGCTGGAAAGCCATCTAGTCTGAGGTTTTTTTGGTAGGTAGTTTTCTTATGACGAAGTCAATTTCCTGGGTAGTTATTGGTCTATTTCATGTCTCAATTTCTTCTTGTTTCAACCTTGGGATGTTGTGTGACGGCAGAAAGTCCTCCATCTCCTTTAGGTTTTTGAGTTTGTTTCCATACAGGTGTGCATAGTATTCTCTGATAATCTTTTGTATTTTTTCAGGATCAGTTGTGACTTGATCTTTTTTGTTTCTGATTGTGTTTATTTGGGCTTTCTCCTCTCTTTTTATTGGTCAGTCTGGCTAGGGGGTCCATCAGGCTTGTTTATCCTTTCAAAGAACCAGCTTTTTGTTTTGTTGATTTTTTTCTATGATATTTACCTATGTCTCATACTTAGGCTTTTCCTTTGGAGTCCTAGATTCTTCTGCTCAAGTTAGGGTTTTTGGTGTTCTTGTCTTTCGAGCTCCCTTAGGTGATTTGTTAAGCTGTTAACTTGTGATCTTAATTTTTTTTTTTTTTGGGAGTTAGGAGTCTCACTCTGTCGCCCAGGCTGGAGTGCAGTGGCATGCTCACGGCCACCACAGTCTCAACTTGCTGGGTTTAGGTGATACTTCCACCTCAGCCTTCCAATTAGTTGAAACTACAGGCACGAGCCACAAAACCCGCCTAATTTTTCATGATTTATTGTAGAGACGAGATCTCACCAAATTGCCCAGGCTGGTCTCCAACCCCTAGCCTCAGGCAATCCTCTCACCTCGGCCTCCCAATATACTGGGATTACAGGCTGAGCCACTGTGCCTGGCTGTGATCTTAATTCTTTAAATATTATTTCTATCAGCTTCTATTTTCACATTCTGTCAATGCCATTACACATATATTGGTATTCTCAATTGCTCCCTGTATTTTTCTGAATGTATATTTTATCTACTGCTTATTCTGTATTTTTTAAATTGAATGATTTTTATTAGTCTATCTTCAAATTCACTGATTGTTTATTCTACATGTTAAAGCCCCTGTATTGAATGTTAATTTTTAATATTGTACCTTACAACTCCAGACTTCCATATGGTTCTTTTCTATAATTCCTACTTATATACTGATATTCTCTATTTTCAAAAATATTGTAATTGTATCATTACTTCCTCAGGCATGGTTTCCTCTAGCTCTTTTGAGGTATTTATATGGCCAATTTAAAATATCTGTATACTTAGTAACACAACAAGGCCTTCAAAGGCAGGATTTTTTGACCATCTTTTTCTTCTTTATGGTCACATTTCCTTATTTCTTGGCATATTGCAATTATCTTTGTTGTTGAAAATTAAACATTTTTTACCCCATCAACAAGGGTACCTGTATAATCAACATTTGTAAAACTAACCCACATCTTTTAAAAAAAATTTTTAAAAAGAAAATTAAACATTTTAAATTACATTTGGTGGGAATAGCTGCTTAGTGCCCACCACTCCAGGACAGGGTGTTACTGTTCCCTATCTTATGTTTACTAGTTGACAGTAATATTGAAATCAATGATGTCCCTCATTAGAGGGCACAGCCCTAGAAATGAGCACAGTTAAAATGAGATGACGGTGGTTTATCAGGGCTCACTTTTTTTCTTTTATCATACTGAGATGTTAGTCTGCATTAAATTATTAAGCCTGATCTTTCTGTTGTTTACAGTAATGCCCTGAGAAAATACATTCTGACCAAATTCTGAGGCTTTAGCAGTGATACTTTCTGGGATCAATCTTTATTCTGACACCAGGAATTCTCATTTTAGCTTTTCTCCTGGTTCTCTGCTGAAAATTAGTGGCCTGGTATAGCAGTTTGCTTTCATGAAACTAACAACTATATATAGCTACCATTCTGTTCATGTAGTAAGCTATATCTTCCCCAATTATGTTTTAAATACAGAATTTCAGAGCTCTGTTCTTATGTCCTGTCTGTCCCACTTGGTAAAATCTTTATACTTATAGCCACTGAGTTAAAGATGGGACAGTGGCTACCTTCTCTCAAAGCAACAATCAAACTTTACAAGCTGGGAACTGGGCATGCCTGTTTTCTTTTCAACAGGCCCAACATAAACTTCATTGCTACAAGGAAGGAGAATTGAGAGCTATGTATTGTAAGTACACCAGGCCTTAAGAAAAGCTTCTACTTTACATAAGAATTGAGTAAAGTACATAGCCCTCACAGCTACAACTGTCTGTAAGTTAGCTTCTGAACAGTGAAGCAGAGAAGACAGCAATGAAGCCATTATGTCATTTCTAATTTTAGACCTCCACTGTTAGTTAAAAGAGAGGAAACCTTGTATGTTTGGTTGCACACACCTAGAGTAAAGTCTTGGTTAGGTCAACCTGAGATACAGGGAGGCAGTGGGCGGTGGTTCATACAACAAAGAATCTCTAATTTGCAGACTTTTAGTAATTTTTTTCTATATTTCGTCATTTACTGTAAGTCCTTAGGAAAATTTCCAGAGGTGTAAAATGGTTAGAGTTTTCTACAATCTTCACCACTCATGTTTCTTTCACCAGAAAGTAGATCCACAGAGCTTCTTATGCTGCCATTCCAAAAAAGGAACTACCAAAATTTCACAAGGTTTGAGGCTTGTCTCTCATTGTCAATTCCCTGATAAATTATACTTTCAATACAGCATGACTCTTTATCTAAGAAATTAGTCTAATCGGCATTTTAAAGTTTAGGGGAGGTTGTTATTAAGTAGTTCTTTTATATTCCAAAACTGGAGATCAATTGCTTAGGTAAAGTATGCTTTAAAAAAAATTGGGGGTATACTTTTTATCTCATTAGACTGCAGATTATACTAACAAGGTTTTGCTACAAACCATTGAATTTTATTACACTGTTGACATTTACAACTATTTTTCTTAACATTTACTTTTTCCTTATGGATATGCAAAGGTACATCTAATGAAATATCTGGATTACCATCAAAATCTCACCATTTTGAGGAAGAAATACCCTCTTGAGCTGAGCAATCTAGCTACCAAGAATTTGTTACTAACACAAACAATACAAAGAGTTTTCACATATTTAAACAAAAGTAAACTTAGACCAAATTTGAGGCTCTGCATATTTTTTCACTATAGTAATGAGTAATGAATAAGTAATCATAACATTACAATGACTGAACATCTAACTACCAATTTTCTTGGATTTATAATTAGTGTTTATGCTCAATATTAACTCTAAATATCTTTACATTTGTATAATACATTATATGGACAACATTTCAGCTATATTATCACATTTAATTCACGTTTGAATCATTACTGGTAATCCATGTAAACATATGAAGATCACGTTTACATCTGTGAAGCCATTGTTAAGGAAAGCAAATTCAAAACATGTTAGAGGTAAAAGAGGTTTTGACCATAAGGAGCTATAACCAACTTACTGAACACATAAGAAAAAATTATAAACATATTATTGAAGTGCCTTGTAAGGGTTAATTTAAAAAGCAATGGAAAAATATGTAACTCTACTTTTGAAAATGACTGGAGAATGTACAATACAAAGGTTGAGGAGTCTCAGTATTGGTATCTTACTTAAATATAGATTAAGAAATGTATTACAGAAGGGCACAATGGCTCATGCTTATAATGCCAGCACTTTGGGAGACACAGGCAAGAGGCTTGCCTGAGCCCAGGGGTTTGAGACCAGCCTGAGCAACATGGCGAGACCTCATCTCTACAATAAATCAAAAAAATTAGTTGGGCATTGTGGCGCATGCCAGTGGTTTCAGCTACTTGGAAGGAAGAGGTGGAAGGATCACCTAAGCCTAGCAGGTCGAGGCGGTGGTAGCTGTGAGCATGCCACTGCATTGCAGCCTGGGCAACAGAGTGAGACTCCTATACAAAAAAACAAAAACAAAAACAAGAAAAGAAAATATATTACAAAAATATACACAGAAGACAGTACAAGTTTAACATATATTTATGGAATAATTAAACAAACCAATATCTTTAGTGGGCCCCTTTGTGCTGTTATAATTTTATCTTATACCCAAAAAGAGTCACTATACTGACTTTTGGTAAATACATTCTGCTGCTGTGCTGAACATTATGTTACATTCATTTATAATATATAGCTGTAGTTCATTCATTTTCATTTCCTGTTTATTGAAACTAGAGGTTTACCAACGTTGTTGATCTAGTAAAAAATGAGATTTTGGGTTTTTTAAGTTTTTTTATTACCATTTTGTTTTCCATATCATTGATTTCTACTCTATTGCTTTCTTACATCTACTTACTTTGGGCTTACTTTGCTCTTCTTCTAGCTTCCTAACACTGCTTTAGCTATGCTTTATGTATTTTGACATGTTGTATGATCATTACCATTCTGTCCAAAGTATTTTCTTTTTTTTTTCTTTTTTGGTGATATAAAAATTATGTTTATTTTACTATTAGTAAAAAGATTTTGACATATAATAACACAAATATTTATATGCACTTATTTATAAAATAGGCAGACAGACTAGTAGATTTTATATGTTTAAATATACACAAAATAAAAATTTTTAAAGTCAAAAATATAATCAATAAAAATAAATGTTCACATTTTTATAGGCACCAAATGAATCTGTCTTATTTTTTTTTATTAAACATATTCTTAATTTTAAAACTGGGGGGTACAGTTAAGGGTTAGGTATACAAATATGCATCATTCAGGCACCCTTGTTGATAAGGGCTGTCCCCCCCATCCCCAAACAGATATTGACTACCGTTAATTCCACCATCCTTCCCTGCCTGCCCCCCACTCCACAAAGTATTTTCTAATTCCCTGTGTGATTTCCTTTTGACTGATGAATCATTTAAAATTGTGTTGTCTAATTTCCAGTTATTTGGGGCATTTCTAAATATTTTATTTTTATTGGTTTCTATTTTAATTCTTTTGTGGTCAGAAAACATATATAGATTTCAATAGTTTAAAGTTTATCCAGACATTTCATGGTCCATCATGTGGTCTATGTTGTTGAATATATGACGTACGCTTGATAATAATGTCTCCTGTGCAACGCTGGATTGTAGTGTTCAATAACTACCAATTATATTGAGGTGGGTCACAGTATTCCTCAGATCTTCTATGTCTTTACTGATTTTTTTTTTTTATGGCTAGATACTCTATCAGTTGCTCAAACCAGAATGATAAAAATCTCCAGCAGTAATTCTACTATCTCTTTTCCTCCTTAATTTTGTCAGTTTTTGCAGTATTTATTTTTAACTTGTTATTAGTCATATATATTTATGATTCCTATGGCTTCCTAATCAATTGATGATGCTTTTTGCATTATGAAAGATCCCTCTTTATTTCTAATAATGCTATCTTATGGTCGATTAAATCTGATGTTAATAGCACCTCTCCCCAGCCTATCTGTACCTTTATATTTTAGGTAAATCTCCTGTTGATAGCACATAGACGGCTCTGGCTTTTAATTCATTCTGAAAATCCCTGACTTTTAATTGTAGTATTTAGCCCATTAACAATATAGTTGCTTAAGACTCTCTTTATTTGTTTCTTTCTATCTGCTTTCTCTGTTTTTGGATCTTCCATTCCCCTTTTACATCACTTTGCAAACAGGAATGTGTTACTCAAATTACAATTTCAGTGTCTACTTAAATTAGGATTTTTACTGAGGTAGCACACAGTAAAAATATAGAATAAATAAATAAAACTAAACAAGTCTAAGACGTAAATAAAAGATTGTCAAGGGGCAAATTCATCTAACATATACACACTGAGAATACTATATAATAACATGAAAACTAGAATGATTTGTACTCAGCTTTGGAATACACAAAAATGTTATGTTTGGTAGTGCCAAAAATTTACAATATTTCACTGATAACAAAATAAAACAGAAAGGTACTAACTCTGTAAAAACTACAGAGCTTTTTTCCAATTTTCCTTATTCCATTTCAGGGATTGATACTATCATCTCTCAAAATTATCATAAGTATCAATCGAATAAATACTTCCTATCCTTTTTCTCTCTGAACTGGCTTTTTTTTGGTCTGTGCTTTTTCCTAAGATGAAAGTAAGTTTTATTTGAAGGCTCGTCTTTAAAAAAATTTTTAAAAATCTAAATAATAATAAGATTTTTTAAAAAGTAAGACTTATGTTTTTTAAAAATAAAACAATACAGACAATTACAAATAAGAAAGCAATAAATTACCAAAAGATGACGTCATCTAAAAGCAGGTTTAACAATTAAAAGCAGGTTTTATCAACCAAAAGCAGCTTTTTGACATTTCTTCACATATAACTTAGAAAAATACAGATATATTTAAAGCATAGGCAGAAATAATTTCATTAACCTGGATTTACACCAAATGGCTGCTGGAGAGAAGGGAACGGACTGAAAAGAAGCACAAGAAACCTTTCAGTGAAGGAAATATTTTCTATTTTGCAAAACGGAACATTCACAATGCATTTTCACACATGTGAATTATACCTCAGTGTTTTAAAATGAAATTGTATATGCTTTTAAATTATTCTATTTTATGTTACTTAACAAAAAGAGAAGCTAAGATTACAGCAAAATAACCGTGATAAAAATTGTTGAAGTTTAGATGTTATTTCACATGAAATATAACAAAACCCCAAAAAGACCGCCAAAAAAGATTTTTAAAGAAAAATAATTCGAGAGTAAAACATTGTAAATATATTTTTACCACATATTAACTTTAGAGTAAGTACTGTTACCATACAATTAAGAATGAGATTATCAGACGGGCTCGTGGCTCAGCCTGTAATCCCGCACCTTTGGGAGGCTGAGGTGAATGGATTGCCTGAGCTCGCAGGTTCGAGACCCGCCTGGGCAACTTGGCGAGACCTCGTCTCTACAATAAATCAAAAATTAGCCGGGCATGGTAGCGCGTGCCTGTAGTTCCAGCTGCTTGGAAGGATCGCCAGAGCCCAGCAGGTCGAGGCTGCGGTGGCCGAGAGCGGCCACTGCACTCCAGTCTGGGTTACAGAGTGAGACTCCAACTCAAAAAAAGAACGAGATTATCACTCAATAATTATTACTACACCTCCCCAAACAACAAATTTCTATGGCTCATCTATTTCTACTTTGCCAGGGTTCATAAACATATTGTTGTGCAACCTTAACTACCTCAGTTGTTCTTCTGTTTCAATGATTACATGGTTTCAAGATCTTTTGTCACAGTTCCTCTATTTTGTAGTCTTTATTTTCATTTACTTCATGGTAGACTACATTTCACTGTTAAATACCTTTATCAAAAAGAGTTTACAGATGCTAATTCCATGAATCATTTTATATTTGATAACTCCTGCCTATCTTTGTAATACTTGCAAGCCAACTTGTCTGCTTATTAAAAAACTGTGGTGAGTTCCAGTCACGACGGTAAACTTAAGTGCTACAGAAAACCCCACGCCAACCCACACAAAGTAGAAATGCTAAATAAATCAGAACACACGAAAAGAAGAGAAGAAATACCTGTATTACAACTCAGTAAGGTGACATCACCAGTGATTGTATGGCTATAAAAGGAATGACAAGTGAATTTTTCAAACAATGTATGTTAATACACTCAATGACTAAAATAAAAGACACATTTCTTAAAAGATGCAACTACCAAAGCACACTCAAAAAATAAACAATCTGAACGCTCGTGTATCTATTAAAGACATTTAATTAGCAGCTTGAAAACTTCCAAAAGAAAAACATGAGGCCAGGCCGGGAGCTCACACCTGTAATCTCAGCACTTTGGGAGGCTGAGGTGAGAGGATTACCTGAGCCCACAGGTTTAAGACCAGCTCACCAGCAACTTGGTGAGCCCTCATCTCTACAATAAATCAAAAAATTAGTATACACCTAGAGTTCCAGCTACTTAGAAGGCTGAGGTAGAAGGACCAGCTGAGCCCAGCAGGTAGAGGCTGCAGTGCCGAGAGTGTGCCACTGCACCCCAGCCTAGGCGACAGTAACAGAGTTAAGACTCTGACTTAAAAAAGAAAAAAAAAGCCACGCCTAAATGTTTCACTGGTGAATTCTACCAAATATTTGAAAATAAAATAGTAGAAATCCTCAAAAATTATTACAGAAAACTGAAGAGGCATTATAATACTTAATTTCCAACTCATTTTAATGAGACCAAAAACACTCTCATACTAAAACCGCACAAGGCACTATAAGAAAAAGGCCTGTTTCTTTTTTTTTTGAATCAGAGTCTCACTCCATCGCCCAGGCTGGAGTGCAGTGGCACGTTCCTGGCCACCGCAGCCTCAACCTGCTGGGCTCTGGCGATCCTTCTGCCTCAGCCTTCCAAGTAGCTGGAACTACTACTACCACGCCTGGCTAATGTTTTATTTATTGTAGAGATGAGGTCTTGCCAAGTTGCCCAAGTGGGTCTCGAACCCTTAAGGTCAGGCAATTCACTCTCCTCGGCCTCCCAAAGTGCTGGGATGACAGGCTGAGTCACCGAGCCCGGTGCAGGCCTGTTTCTTAACTAAAAATACAATCAATGTAGTTCAATATGTTAAATTTTTAAAAATATGTTATCACCTCAACAGACATAGAAATACCATTTAACTACCCTGAATTGTACCCCACATCTTTAGCATAAAATTTAAAAAAGGAAAAAAATAAATAAAATATAGTTGATGATCATGAGGAAAAAATACCATTTGACTAAATTTAAAAGCCATTCAACACTTACAACTCTCATAAAACTAAAGAATAAAAAAGAACTTAATTAACCTCATAAAAGAAATCTGCAAAACAATAACAAGCACCTATAACTAAAACTACACTTAATGATGAAAGATTGAATGTTTCTCCAGAAGGTAAGAATAAGACAAGAATCCCCATTCTAATTATTTCTTTTTTTTCTTTTTCTTTTTGTTTTTTTGAGTCAGAATCTCACTCTAAGGCCACTCTCAGCCACCGGAGCCTCGACCTGCTGGGCTCAGGTGATCCTTCCACCTCAGCCTTCCAAGTAGCTGGAACTACAGGCACACGCCACCATGCCTGGCTAATTTTTTGATTTACTGTAGAGACACGAGGTCTCGCCATGTTGCCGAGGCTGGTCTCGAACCCCTGGGCTCAGGCAGTTCTCTCACCTCTGTCTCCCAAAGTGCTGGATTACAGGCATGAGACACCACACCCAGCTTATTCTCGTTATTGCTATTCAACATCTTTCTAGGAGTTCTAGGTAGTAAATAAGGAAAAAAAAATTAAAGACAATGAGATTGGGAAAAAAGTAAAATAAACTGTCTTTATTTGCAAGTGAAATGATCTACTTTTGTAGTTCTATTGTGGAATCCTTACCTTTAACCTATGAATGCAACAATAAAACTACTATGACTAACAAAGATCAATGCCCAAGTATCAATTGCTTATTTATATACTAAAAACGTAAGGAAACTCCATTCTTAATAGCATCAAAAATAAAACATGAATAAATTTAACAAAAGAAGAGACAGATTTATACATTAGAAATTGCAAGATACTGCATGAAAAAATTGAATGTAATACATAAATGGAAGGAAATATACGGAAATCCTTGTTCATGGATTAAACAATGCAATATGTCATTATAAAGGCAAGTGTCTCATCTTACTGATATATAAATTCAATGCAATCTTCATTAAAATTCCAGCAGGCTTTTTTGGAGAAAAGTGGCAAGCTGATTTTAAATGCAAAAGGTGTGGAATACCTGAAATAATTTTCAAAAACAACAAAGTAGAAGATCTTTCACTGCCCAGTAAAACTATAGTAATCAAGATGGTATAAAACTGATGAAAGATTAGACACAGAAAGTTACTGATGCTGGACTCCATCAAAATTAAAAATTTTCATGTTTCAAATGATACCATGAAGAAAATAGTAACATAAGACACAGACTGGGAAAAATGTGAGTAAACCAAATTTCTGAAAAAACATTTATGTACAAAATATACGCTGAAGACACTTAAAATGCAATAACAACCTAATTTGAAATGGAGAAAAGATTTAAAAAGATATTTCACCAAAGACATCCAAATGACCAATAAGTAAATGAAAAGATGCTCAATCTCATTAGAGTTTAAGGAAATGCAAAATATAATCACAATGAGATAACACTTCTCACCAACTAAAATGGTTTGATCAAAAAGATTGGTAATAAGTGATGATGAAGATGTGGAGAAATGTTAACTCTCAAACATTGCTAGTGGAAATGTTAAATAGTAGAAGCACATTGATAAAGTTGGGCAGTTTCTTTCAAAGCTAAATGAACACTGTATACTCCAGCTATTCTATTCCAAGGAATCTATTGAAGAGAAATGAAAACATACTAGGACACATACGAAAATGCTCAAAGCTGAGTATTAACAAGCTTGAGGAAACTTTTGGAAATAATGAAATGTTCTAAAATTGGACTGTGGCAACAGCTTCAAGCTATAAATTTACTACAAATAGATAAATTCTGAACATACAATAGGTAATTTTTATGACTGATATTATATCTTAATACTTAATAACCAAATTGAAATTTTGTTAACTAAAATATACATCTACCATAAAAAAATTCATTGGAGATATCGATAACAGAATGGAGACAAGCAAAACAGTCACTGAAGCTGAAGCTAGAACAATAGAAATTACCCTGAACAATAGAAGCAGCAAATAGACTGAAACAAAACAGTCTCAGGACCTATGGGACAATAGCAAAATGTCTAACATACATGTCATCAGAGTCTCAGAATGAGAAAAAAAGAATTGTACAGAAAAAAAGAGAATAACACCAAAAACTTCCCAAATTTGATGAGAGATAAACCCACATATTGAATACTCTCATTAAAGCCAAATAATATCAACTGAAAAAAACACAACCAGAAATACCACAATCAAACTCCTGATAAACCAAAGATAAAGAAAAAAATATGGCCAGGTGCAGTGGTTCACACCTATAATCCTAGCACTTTGGGAGCCTGAGCCTTCTGGTTCGAGACCAGCCTGGGCAACTTGCCACTGCACTTGGCTAGAGTAATATATTTAAAGTGCCAGTATGGGGGGGTGGGATTAACAGTAGCAAGTATCTGTCTGGGGATGGGGAAACACCTCTTATCAACAGGGTTCCTGAATGAAACGTAATTGTACACCTAACCCTTAACTGTACCCCACAAAACCATAATAAAAAATATTGATAAAAATAAAATAAAATAAAATTTTTAGAAAAAAAATAAAGTGCCAGCAGTCTGCCATATAAGAAACTTTAAAGGAAGTTCTTTCTACTGAAGAAATATGATGCAGGTAAAAAATATGGATCTAAAGAATAAGATGAACAGTAAAAGAAATAAAATAATGAAAGCTAAAATAGTCATTTTCCCCCTTATTTTAATTGACCTAAAAGATAACTGACTGCTCCAGGAAATAAAAGTATAAATATATGAAATATAAAATACATAAATTATGAAATATGTAAGTGAAAAAAGTATGACAATGATAGTCAAAGGTGAAGAGAGAATAAGTGAAAGTATACTATTTTTTTTTTTTTTTTGAGTTGGAGTCTCACTCTGTCGCCCAGACAGGAGTGCAGTGGCCGCTTCCGGCCACCGCAGCCTCAACCTGCTGGGCTCCGGCGATCCTTCCACCTCAGCCTTCCGAGTAGCCGGAATTACAGGCGTGCGCTACCACACCCGGCTGATTTTTTGATTTACTGTAGAGATGAGGTCTCGCTGCCCAGGCGGGTCTCGAACCCGCGGGCTCAGGCAATCCACTCACCTCAGCCTCCCAAAGGCGCGGGATTACAGGCTGAGTCACCGAGTCCAGCTGAAAGTATACTATTAAAAGATATTTATAAATTGGGCTTAGTGGCTCAGCCTGTAATCCCTCGCTTGGGGAAGCTGAGGTGAGTGGATTGCCCGGGTTCAAGACCCACCTGGGCAACTTGGCGAGACCTCATCTCTACAATAAATCAAAAATTAGCCGGGCGTGGTAGCGCTCGCCTGTAGTTCCAGCTACTTGGAAGACTGAGGCTGAAGGATCGCCTGAGCCCAGCGGCCACTGCACTCCAGTCTGGGAAACAGAGTGAGACTCCAACTCAAAAAAAAAAAAGATATTTATGAAGTCGGGTGCGGTGGCACAAGCCTGTAATCCCAGCACTTTGGGAGGTGCAGGCGAAAGGATTGCCTGAGCTCAGGGGTTCGAGACCAGCCTGAGCAACATGGTGAGACCTCATCTCTACAATAAATCAAAAAATTAGCCAGGCATCATGGCACATGCCTATGGTTCTAGCTACTTGGAAGGCTGAGGTGGAAGGATCACCTGAGCCCAGCAACTTGAGGCTGCGGTGGCCATGATCGTGCCGCTGCACTCAGCCTGGGCAACAGAGTGAGATTCTGACTCAAAAAAAAAAAAAAAAAAAAGGCCGGGCTCGGTGGTTCGGTCTGTAATCCCAGCACTTTGGGAGGCTGAGGTGAGTGGATGGCCTGAGCCTGTGGGTTCGAGACCAGCCCAGGCAACTTGGTGTGACCTCATCTCTACAATAAAAATGAAAAATTAGCTGGGCGTGGTAGTGCGCACCTGTAGTTCCAGCTACTTGAAAGGCTAAGGTAGGAGAACCGCTGGCGCCCATCAAGTTGATGCTGGGGTGGCAATGAGCGTGCTCCTGCACTCCAGCCTGGGCAACAGAGTGAGACTCCAACTCAAAAAAAAAAAAAAAGGAAAGATATTTATATTACAAGGCAGTAAAATATAATTTGAAAGTGGATAGACATTACTTAAAACTATATGCATGCGATCAATCTTAGGACAACCACTAAAATTGTCTGCAAAAAGGATTAAATTTATAACTCAATAGATAAAAGAGTCATAAAAATCTTCTCAATGAAACACACACACACACACACACACACAAGGCATAAAAAAGAAAATCCCAAAAAGCAAACGGCACAAATTTGAAAATTGCTAACTAAAAAATTTTTTTTTTTGAGTCAGAGTTTTACTTTGTTGCCCAGGCTGTAGTGCAGTGGCATGCTCACTGCCACCATAGCCTTGACCTGCTGGGCTCAGTCAATCCTTCCGCCTCAGTTTCCTGAGTAGCTGTGACTACAGGTACACGCCACTGTGCCCGGTCAGTTTTTTTACTTATTGTAGAGATGAGGTTTTGCCAAGTTGCCCAAGCTGGTGTCGAACCCCCAGTACTCGGGCAATTCTCTCACCACTGCCTCTCAAAGTTTTGGGATCACAGGCCTGAGTCACTGCGCTCAACAGTCAAGATAGATTTGAATCCAACTACATCAAAGTCACTTAAAATATGAAGGACCTAAAGGAACAGAAATTCAGAAATGGCAAAGCGAGAATGTCAGCAAACTTTCTCCTCAAAAAGGCAATGAAAAACCTAGAAAAATTATCAAAAGCAACAAGTTAAGAACTCCAGAAACTAGCCAGGCTCGGTGACTCAGCCTGTAATCCCGTGCTTTGGGAGGCTGAGGTTGAGTGGATTGCCCGAGTCCGCGGGTTCGAGATCCGCCTGGGCAACTTGGCAAGACTTCATCTCTAGAATAAATTTAAAAAAAAATTAAGCCGGGCTCGGTGGCTCAGCCTGTAATCCCGCGCCTTTGGGAGGCTGAGGTGAGTGGATTGCCTGAGCCCGCGGGTTCGAGACCCGCCTGGGCAGCGAGACCTCATCTCTACAATAAATCAAAAATTAGCCAGGTGTGGTAGCGCGCGCCTGTAATTCCGGCTACTCGGAAGGCTGAGGTGGAAGGATCGCCGGAGCCCAGCAGGTCGAGGCTGCGGTGGCCGGGAGCGGCCACTGCACTCCAGTCTGGGTGACAGAGTGAGACTCCGACTCAAAAAAAAAAAAAATAGAATAAGCCGGGCGTGGTAGCGCACGCCTGTAGTTCCAGCTACTTGGAAGGCTGAAGCAAAAGGATCGCCGGAGCCCAGCAGGTCGAGGCTGCAGTGGCCGGGAGCAGCCACTGCACTCCAGTGTGGGCGATGGAGTGAGACAACAACTCAAAAAAAAAAAAAAAAAAAAAAGACATCCAGAAATTAATCAAGAGTTCATCTTGCTCATTTGAACATTTTTGCTGTTCACCTTCCTCTTTAGATACAGATTACCTATACCATATTTCTTCTGCCTGAGGAACTTCCCATTAGAAAAATTTCTTATTTTCACTGTTGGTACCTTAAAAATATTAATTAGCTTAAAAATTAATTCAAGACAAAAACCTGATCTAAGTGGAATCTGTGGTATTTTGGGAATATTCTGATCCAACCCTACCTCTGGGACATAGTGGCTGTGAAAACCAACAGCTCCACTGTCCTCAGAGACTAACCTTAACTGGATGAAAAAGTTCCATTTTAAACAGTGTTGTTAAAAACAGCAGCATTTAAAGGCAAACAAATGGAGAAGATTTAACATTACCATCACAAAAGGCTGTAATACTGATTGTAGCAAACCTATCAAAAATTTAAAAGGGAGGATTGGCATAGTATCTCTTAACTGTAATCCTGACACCTTGGGAGGCTGAGGCAGGAGGACTGCTTGAGCCCAGGAGTTCAAGATCAGCCTGGGCAATGTAGGGAGACCTCATTTCTACCAAAAAAATTAAAAAAAAATCAAAAATTAGCTGGGCATGGTGACACAAACCTATAGTCTCAACTGCTTGGGAAGCTGATATGGAAGGACAGCCTGGGCCCAGGAGGCTGAGCCTGTCTGTGGTGAGCCATCATCGTGCCACTGCACACTGGCCTGGGCAACAGAGCAAGATTCTGACTCAGGATAATAATAATAATAATAATTTAAAAGGGAGCGCTGAGGCCAGGCTCAGTGGCTCACACTTTTAATTTTAACACTTTGCAAGGCCAAGGCGAGAGTCCTGAATCCAGGGTCCAGAGGTTTGAGACCAGCCTGGGCAACTTGGCAAGATCTCATCTCTACAATAAATCAAAAAATTACCTGGGTGTAGTGGTGTGCGCCTGTAGTTCCAGCTACTTGGAAGGCTAAGGCGGAAGGAACACCTGAGCCCAGCAGGTTGAAGCTGCAGTGGCCACGGCACTTCCAGCCTGGGTGACAGAGTGAGACTCTGACTCAAAAAAAAAAAAAAAAAAAAAAAAAATGAACATATGCCTAAAGGTTGTACCAGAAAGAGAGCGGAAGATGGGATAGAAACAAACAAATATAATTGAAAAATAATGACTATCAATTTTCAAAACTGAATGAGAAACAACCTAAGAACCAAATTTAAATACTCCAAATAAGATAAACACAAATACTGACATGTATACGTCAGAGTCAAAATGTCAAATCCAAAGATAAGAAAATAATGAATACAGCAACTGAAAAACAGTTTATCACATACAAGTTATCTCCAACAATTTTTATAGCTGAATTTTACATCAGTAACAATGGAGGCCAGAGGCAGTGGCATGGTATAGTCAAAGCACTAAAATAATAATAATTTTTTTAAAAAACCACAAATCTTATATCCAGAAAAATTATCCTTAAAAATTAGAAAAATTAAGACTTGCAAAAAAGACTAAGCAAATTCATTGCTTGTAGACCTTGATAAAAACGAATTCCTTCAGTCCAAAAATAAATTATGACAGACTTTAACTCAAATAAATACGTAGAAATAAGCAGTGCCAAAAAAGGTAATTATTTTATAAGTATAAAGAATGGGGCACACACAACAACAATAAGGGCACCTGATCTCAAAACAGGTAAAGTGGGGACTAAAGGGAGGCCCAAACTTTACCTGTTATGATGTCCTCTTGTATATCTAATCCTGAATTGCACCCAACATCTTTAAGACATCCAGTATGATGTTGAATAGGGGTAATGAGAGAGGACATCTTTACCTTATTCCTGATATTAGGGATAGTGTCTAGTCTCTCACTATTAATTAGTAAAGGCTGTAAGCCTAAAGGCAAAAGGAGGTACACATAAGCACTATACTTTAATTGATAAAGTTGCTTCCCATAAGAGTAAACATCAAATTTTGAAACTGCTATAGATGTATAATGAAACTGTACAATTAAATAAATGAATGGTAAATGTTAGAAGCCAGGTTCTTCCCTGTTGGAGTGAGAGATTATAGACAAAGGAATGACTAGAATTAGCCACATGGTAATGGGTTAGAGTTAGAAACATCAGTATGAACTCATATTTAGATGATTAATAGATGATTACAAGCCGGGCTCAGTGGCTCAGCCTGTAATCCCGCGCTTTGGGAGGCTGAGGTGAGTGGATTACCTGAGCCCATGGGTTCAAGACCCGCCCGGGAAACTTGGCGAGACCTCATCTCTACAATAAATCAAAAATTAGCCGGGCCTGGTAGCGCGTGCCTGTAGTTCCAGCTACTTGGACGGCTGAGGCGGAAGGATCGCCGTAGCCAAGCTACACTCCAGTCTGGGCGACAGAGTGAGACTCCAACTCAAAAAAAAAAAACACACACCCACAAATATAGGATGAACATAGTAGCTCAAGCCTGTAATCCCAGCACTTGGGGAGGCTGAGGTGGGAGGATTGCTTGAGTCCAGGAGCTCAAGACCAGCCTGGGCAACATAGTGAGACCTCATCACTACAAAAAACACACAAATAAAATCCCACAAATATGCGAGTTGGTGAACACATATATATTCCCTTCCTCTGAGAAGATCTGGCTGTAAGATACAAACCCATATACAGTAATAAATTGTTTTGTTTTCCTATATACTAACAATTAACACAAAGATGAAATTAAGAAGTCAATTCTAGCATCAAAAAGATTAAAAATTTAGAAATAAATCAACAAAATCACTGCAAAACTTGTATAATGGTAATTATACAGTGTTATAGAAGAAAATCAAGAGACCAAAGTAAAGATATATTTCATGTTTAAGTTGCATTATTATTAAGATAACGATCTCAAAAATGATCTATAGGTTCAATGCAATCTCTATCAAAATCACAGCAGAATTTTTTTCAGAAATTAACAAATTGATTTTAAAATTCATACATAAAATGCAAAAGCCATTGAACAGACAAAAGTACAAATTTGGAGGACTTCTATTGCCAGATTCAAAAATTACTATAGTTATTGGGACAATGTGCTATAGAAATAAGGATATAAAAAATTGGTCAGGCCAGGAGTAGTGGCTCAACCTGTGATCGCAGCACTGTGGGAGGCCAAGGCAAGAGGATTGCCTGAGCCCAAGGGTTCAAGACCAGCCTGGGCAACTTGTTGAGACTTCTTCTCTACAACAAATAAAAAAAATTAGGCGGGCACAAGTCTGTAGTTCCAGCTACTTGGAAGGTTGAGGCAAAAAGATCGCCTTAGCCCAGCAGGTCGAGGCTACGGTGGCAATGAGCATGCCACTGCACTCTACCAGCCTGGGTGACACTGACACTCCGAATTGGTCAATGCAAAAGAATTGAAGAGTTCAGAAATAAACTTCTATTACTATGGCCAATTCACTTTCAGCAAAGATGCCAAGCAAATTCAGTGAGAAAAGGACAGTCTTTTCAAATGATGGTGATGAAACTAGTAGATATCTACAAGCCATAAGATGAACTTAGACCGTTGCCTCACAACATATACAAACACCATCTCAAAATGTATTCAGAAACCCAATTGTAAAAGCTAAGACTATAAAACACAGAATTAAATCCTGAAGATTTTTGGGTTTGGCAAAGGCTTGCTAGATGCAATACCAAAAGGATCATCCTAAAAGAAAAAAATTTAAATCAGATCTCATCAAGATCCAAAACTTTTTGCTTTGTAAAACAATATTAAGAAAATGAAAAATATAGGGAATGCACTAAAAAACTGCAAATCACATATCTGATATTCAGAACAAAATAAAAATGTTATAATTCAATAATAAAACCATTACTTTAGACAGTAGGCAAAAGATTTAGGCATTTTACCAAAGAATGGCTAATAAGAAAATAAAAAGGCTCCCTACTCCATTAGTCACTAAGGAAGTGCAATGAACCTATAAAGAGATACAATTTTACTTCTAGTAGAATGGTTAATAAAGACAGTAGTCAATGTAGACAAATGTGGAGAATCACTGTTCTCCATATATTGCTGATAAAAATACAGCCAGGCGTGGTAGCACGTGCCTGTAGTTCCATCTACTTGGAAGGCTGAGGCGGAAGGATCGCCAGAGCCCAACATGTTGAGGCTGCGGTGGCCGGGAGCAGCCACTGCACTCGAGTCTGGGTGACATAGTGAGACTCCAATTCAAAAACAAACAAAAAAAAGTTATGTGGTATAGTCACTTTGGAAAAGATTTTGGAAGTTTCTTAAAAAGTCTAGGGCCCCGGTGCGGTGGCTCACACCTGTAATCCCAGCACTTTGGGAGGCAGAGGCAAGAGGACTGCTTGAGTCCAGTGTTCGAGACCAGTCTGAGTAAACTGGCAAGACCTCGACTCTGCAATAAATCAAAAATTAACCAGGAGTGGTGGCACACACCTATAGTTCCAGCTATCTGGAAGGCTGAGGTGGAAGGATCGCCTGAAACCAGCAGGTCGAAGCTATGGTTGCCGTGAGTGTGCCACTGCACTCCAGCCTGGTTGACAAAGTGAAACTCCAATTTAAAAAACAAGCAAAACAAATACTGCATTATCTTACTCACATGGGGAATCTAAAAATATTGATCTCACATGAGTAGATGAGCAGCGATGAAAGAGGTGGTTGGAAAGATCAGGTGGTTGATGAAAGGTTACAACATTTCAGTTATACAGAAGAAAATATGTTCAAAAAATCTATTGTACAACATGATAACTATAGTTGATAATATACTAAAGTCTTAAAAAATGCTGAGAGTAAATTTTAAATGTTCTCAACACAAAAAAACTATGTGAGGTAATGTATATATTGATTAGATTAATTTAGCCATCTTGCAGTATACATATATTTCAAAACACGTCATATAAAATAAATATGCACAATTTTACTTTTCAATTAAAAATAAATTTTTAAATTTTATTTACCTATTTATTTTTTTGAGTTGGAGTCTCACTCCCTCACCCAGGCTGGAGTGCAGCGGCACACTCCACGGCCACCCTAGAGTCAACCTGCTGGGCTCCGGTGATCTATTCTCCTCAGCCTTCCAACCCAACTTACCCTATCTAGAGATCCACCGACCCAATTACTTTCAGTGAAAAACACACGTACATACACACACAAACTATAAAGATATAAAAAGATTAAAAGTACAGGGATAAAGAAAGTTATAGTGTGAAACACTAACTAAAAATACAGGTTGAGAATCTTTATTAATATGAAACAAAGTAGACATCAGAACAAGAAAGATTATCAAAAGATAAAGAGAAACCTCATGAAAATATAAACAGATTTCCCCAAGAACACATAATCTTACGTATATTCATCTAATCCCGATTTTCAAAATGCATAAGACAATAAATGATAGATATGAAAAGACAAGGCCGGGCTCGGTTGCTCAGCCTGGCTACAAATTACTACAAAGAGTAATCCCACTCTTTGGGAGGCCGAGGTGAGTGGATTGCCTGAGCCCGCGGGTTTGAGACCTGCCTGGGCAACTTGGCGAGACCTCATATCTACAATAAATCAAAAAATTAGCTGGACGTGGTAGCGCGCGCCTGCAGTTCCAGGTACTTGGAAGGCTGAAGCAGAAGGATTGCCGGAGCCCAGCAGGTCGAGGCTGCAGTGTCCAGGAGTGGCCACTGAACTCCAGTCTGGGCAACAGAGTGAGACTCCAACTCAAAAAAAAAAGACAAGTAGGCAAATCCAAAATTAGTGGGATTTCAACACTGCTCTCTTAGAAATTAACACCAACAGAAAATCAGAAAAGATACACAAGGCCTGAAAAACACTATCAAACAACTTGATTTAATAATAGAAAACTTTAAACAACAAAAACATATACTTCTCAATTACACATACAACATTCACAAAGACAGATCATGCTTTGGTCTAAATAAACCTCAATGAACTGTTTTAAGAAACAAAAAATATACGAGGTACATTCTGAGACCATAACAAAATTCAACTAGAAATCAACAAACAGAAAAATCTGCCAAATAAATGAATATTAACAACAAACTTCCAAATAATCCACAAGCCAAAAAGGAAATTTCAAGGAAAATATAACCATGAATTGAACTAAAGACAATAAAAAATACAATATATCAAAACCTATGGGACACAGATAAATCAGTGCTAACGGTGAAATTTACAACATTAAATGCATATATTAGAAAATAATAACTATCTGAAATCAGTAGTCAAAGCTTGTACCAAAGACTAGAGAAAGAAGAGCAAAGTAAATCTAAAGCAAGCAGAAAAAAATAATAAACATCTAAAGCAGATATCCAAGGGGGGGTAAATCAATAAAACCAAAAGCTGGTTTTTCAAAAACATCAATAAAATTGATAAACCTCTAGCCAGGCTGTCAAAATATAAAGACAGAAGACATAAATCATCAGTACCTAAAATGATACCAAAGATATTCAGAAGATAATGAAGAAATAAACAATTCTAAGCCCAAGAATGTGAAAAAGTACATGAATTGCAATGATTATTTGAAAAGCACAGACTACTAAAATTTCCTCAAGAAAACCTGAATAGGCCAGGCACGGTGGCTCAGCTTATAAAATCCCAGCACTTTGGGAGGCCAAGGTGAAGAAGATTGCCTGAGCTCAGGAGTTCGAGACCAGCCTGGGCAACTTGGTGAGACCTCGTCTCTACAATCAATCACAAAAATTAGCTGGGCGTGGTGGCATGCATCTATAGTTCTGGCTACTTGGAAGGCTGAGGCAGAAGGATCGCCTCAGCCAAGCAGGTCGAGGCTGTGGTGGCCGGGAGCATGCCACTGCACTCCAACCTGGGCAACAAAGTGAGACTACAACTCAAAAAAAAAGAAAAAGAAAACCTGAATAGCCCTATTTCTACTAAATAAGTAAAACATGAAGTTACAAATCTAAAGATGAAAACACCAGACTTAGATAGTTTCACTGGTAAATTCTACTAAACAATCAGGGAATAAGATGAAGTTAACACAATCATTTCCATTAAACCGAATAAAAGGGAACATGTTCCAGTTATGAGACCAGCATTACTCTTATCATAAAAGCAAATAAAAGCATTACAAAAAAGGAAAATTACAAATAAACCGACACAATTATGATCAATTGATTTCTGACAATGGTGCCAGGAATATATGGTGGAGAAAGGGCAAGTCTCTTCAATAAATGATGTTGGGGGTCTGCATTCCTAATACATAGGAAGAGCAAGGTATGAGGATCGCTTGAGCTCTGAAGTTCAAGACCAGTCTAGACAACATAGGGAGATCTTGTCTGTACAAAAAATAAAATAATTTAGGGCCCGGCGTGCTGGCTCAGCCTGAAATCCCTGCACTTTGGGAGGCCAAGGCGAGGGAATTGCCTGAGCCCGAGGGTTCGAGACCACCCCGGGCAACTTGGTGAGACCTCATCTCTACAATAAATCAAAAATTAGCCGGACGTGGTAGCACACGCCTGTAGTTCCCGCTACTTGGAAGGCTGAGGCAGAATTATCACCGGAGCCCAGCAGGTGGATGACGGGGTGGGTGTGAATTGTCACTGCACTCCAGCCTGGGCAACAGAGTAAGACTCCAACTCAAAAAAAAGAAAAAAGATAAGTATAAGAGGTGATGGACTTGTTAATTAGGTTGACTTAATCATTCTAAAATTTAGACATATATCAAAACATCACATTGTACATCATATGATATATTACAAGTCAGTACCTCCAATGGGCATAGATACAAAACTTGTCAACAAAATATTAACAAGTTAAATCCCGCAATAAAAAAATAAAAATATATCACAATCCAGTTTCATCCAAGAACTGCAGCTAGTTCTACATTCAAAAATCCAATAAATGTAATTCAGTAGCAATAATTTAAAGATGACCACACAATCATGTCGATGGAAACAGAAAAAGGCATTTGACAAATTCAACTTATATTGACAATAAAAACTCTCAAGAAACTGAAAATAGAATGGTAAGTGCTTAACCCAATAAAGGGCACCTATGAAAGACCTTCAGCTAACATAAGGCTGGAAAGAAGGTAAGTATGCCCTCCCCCTTTACCCTATTCAGCACTATACCAGAAGGCAAGAGAAACAATTATGAAGGCACATATATTGGAAAGGTAGAAATAAAAAAGGCTCTTATTAGCAGAAAACATAATTGTGTATCTGGAAAAAACTCTTTTAAAACCAAAAAAAGTGAGCTTACTGTTGCAGAACATAAGGACAATAAACAAAAATCAATTATGTTCCTATAGAGGAGTTATGAATAATTGAAATTT
The DNA here is from genome assembly GCA_027257055.1 of Cephalopachus bancanus. Taxonomy (NCBI): domain Eukaryota; kingdom Metazoa; phylum Chordata; class Mammalia; order Primates; family Tarsiidae; genus Cephalopachus; species Cephalopachus bancanus. The sequence continues at coordinate 54,817 of JAPVLO010001285.1, read as the reverse complement.
GAAGTGAAAAATTAAGAACTCAATTTGTAATAGCACTCCAGAAACTGAAGTTCTTAAGTATAAACAAAATACATGCTGAAAACTGTAAAACAATGATGAAATAAACTTTTAAAAATGAATAGGGAGAAATACTATATCAATAAATCAAGAGACTCAGTAAGGTATCAGTTCTCTCCAATTTCATCTATAGATTCAACCATCCCAAACAAATTTTCAGCAATTTTTCTTGTAGCTAGTGCCAAGTTCATTCTAAATTTACATTAAAAAGCAAATAAACTAGAATAGCTAAAACAATTCTGAAAAATAAAGTTTGAAAGCTCACACTACTTGATTTGCATTCTTATGATAAAGACACAGTAATGTGGTACTGGTGAAAAGATAAATACAAATATCAATGAAATAGAATACAGAGTCTAGAAAAAGACCCATGCAAATCTAGTTATCTTTTTTTCAAAACAGATGCAAAAACCATCCAATGTAGAAAGGAAAATCTCCTTAACAAATATGTTGAAACAACTGAAGAACCATATACAAAAAATACTGTCAACACATTACCTCACTCATTATTCAAATATTATTATTATTATTATTTTTTTGAGTTGGAGCCTCACTCTGTCGCCCAGACTGGAGTGCAGTGGCCGCTCACAGCCACCGCAGCCTCGACCTGCTGGGCTCCCGGGGATCCTTCTGCCTCAGCCTTCGAGTAGCCGGAATTACAGGGGGCGCCTACCACGCCCGGCTAATTTTTTTATTTTATTGTAGAGATGAGGTCTCGCCTGCCCAGGCGGGTCTCGAACCCGCAGGCTCAGGAAATCCACTCACCTCAGCCTCCCAAAGGTGAGCAATTACAGGCTGAGCCACCGAGCCCGGCTCAAATATTAATTTAAATGGATCATAGGCCTAAAGGTAGAAAGAAAAACTATATGACATCAGGAAAAATAGAAGATATTTGCATTTTTAGAAAACTGCACTACACGCACAATACTAATGCCATTCAATAAAATTTGTTGTTTACAGGAACATAGGCAGTTTACATATATAGTAGAGTAGAACAAGTAAATTGTTGGTAACAGGAGTGTTTTCTTATTGTCAGAGAAAGAGGGTTAAAATAAGCAAGGAAGGATAGTAAGTATGAGCCCTAATTTCACATCAGAGTCAGAAATATCACTGTGCACTCATTTTTTAAAATAGATACACAGCTATGGATATAATACACACATATATAAACAACTAAATAAATACGTGTACTATGTATATATACATTTTACACCCGTCTAGTTATAGAGTCCAGAAGCAATGATACCCCAGTGGCTAAAAGGACGCCTAGAGCACAGAACATGGTTTCTGAATGCATTTTTTCAATAAATGCTCCTTATAAAAATAGCTAAAACCAGGGCTGATGCAGTGAAAGTACAAAAGAAGCCTGTAGTATCTTGTACCAGAAAGTAAGAAATAGCTCAAAAAAAAAAAGTGGGGTTCTAAACAATTAATAACTATTCAGGAATCTACACTGATAGAAATGATTGAATAAGGGATAGAAAGAACAAATCTTTCTTAAAGAAAAGCACCCCCCCAAAAATATGTGTAGATACCCTTCCTGACACCGAGCTTAATTCTGCTTCCCTTAAGTGTGAGCTAAACTTAGTAACTCACTAAGCAGAGTATAAAGTTCCAGCTACTTGGAAGGCTGAGGTGGAAGGATCGCTGGAGCCCAGCAGGTCGAGGCTGCGGTGGCCGGAAGCGGCCACTGCACTCCAGTCTGGGTGACAGAGTGAGACTCCAACTCAAAAAACAAAAACAAAAACAAAAAACAAGAATAACATCATCAGTAATAAAGAATGCTGAAATCAGTCGGGCTTAGTGGCTCAGCCTGTAATCCCGCTCCTTGGGAGGCTGAGGTGAGTGAACTGCCTGAGCCCGCGGGTTCAAGACCCACCTGGGCAACTTGGTGAGACCTCATCTCTACAATAAATCAAAAATTAGCCGGGCGTGGTAGTGTGCGCCTGTAGTTCCAGCTACTTGGAAGGCTGAGGTGGAAGGATCTCCGGAGCCTAGCAGGTCGAGGCTGCGGTGGCCGGGAGCCGCCACTGCACTCCAGTCTGGGCAACAGAGTGAGGCTCCAACTCAAACAAAAAAAAAAAGAATGCTGAAATCACATATATCTCCTGATATGATGTTTTGAGAAGGGCAGTTAACCTGTGATATTTGTCCCAAAAAATTCATAATGCCAGTCTAATCATAAGACCGCATCAGACAAACCCAAACTGAGAAACATTCGACACAACACCTGACCAGTACACTTTAAATCTGTCAGAGTCAGCCGGGCTCGGTGGCTCAGCCTGTAATCCCGCACCTTTGGGAGGCTGTGGTGAGTGGATTGACTGAGCCCGCGGGTTCGAGACCCGCCTAGGCAGCGAGACCTCATCTCTACAATAAATTAAAAAAAAAAAATCAGCCGGGCGTGATAGTGCACGGAAGGCTGAGGCAGAAGGATCACGGGAGCCCAGCAGGTCGAGGATGCGGGTGGCCGGGAGCAGCCACTGCACTCCAGTCTGGGCGACAGAGTGAGACTCCAACTCAAAAAAAAAAAAAAAAATCTGTCAGAGTCATGAAAACCAAAAAACTAAGAAACCACGAGGACTAAGGGCAATATATTTTAGATTGTATCTTGAAAAAAACTGGTGAAATTCAAATGAAGTCTATAACTTAATAATATTACGCCAATTACACTTTCTTAGTTGTGATAAATGTATTGTCAAAAATGTATGAAGATAACATTAGTGAAATCTGGGAACTGTCTGAACTATCCTGGAAATATTTCTGTAAATTTTAATCATTCCCAATTAGTTTTTAAAAAATTAGAGATCTATCTCCAATAGTATCAAGAATCACAGTAACTATAAATGAGCTTCATACACTATCAAAACAAAAGACATTGCCAAAATAGATTTTAAAACATCATCTGGCTCTGGTAGGTAGAGAGCTAGAAAGAGCATCATTCCTACCTTTATAAGCAAAGGGGGGAGGATAGAAAACAAGAAGTTCATACCTTATTTTGAATCCCACTGAGACATGAGGTCTTCTGGGGGCCAGCTGGCCAAAACCTAAGTTGAGGTGCCTGAAGGGCATGAGACAACCTCTGGCTTACCTGTGAAAGTAGCTGCAATCAGACATCAATCAGTAATAGATCAACTTAAGTGGTTGGTAAATTGGTCAGAGGCAAGTGAAGCCTATGGGGGCCACAGAAATTGAAGGGTCTGCTCACAATTCAGAGATTTTCTTTACTAACCCCAAAAAGATCACACAATAGACTGGGGACAAACTTGAGGAAATTTCCCTTAAGGTACACACCTGGGGGAGGGGAACAAGAAAACTTTGGGGAGGGTCAAAGAAATCTGCTCAGATCTTACTCCCATCTACAAAACAAAACCCTTATATAATTTGAGGAAGAGCTACAAAAGCTGTGGTCATTAGGACAGTTGTTAAAACTCTCTGACCCTGGGGAAATGGAATGGGGGTGGGGAGATTAGTCCTGAGAAAAGAGCAGAAATACAAATTGGGCCCAAAATTACAGCAGGGGGGAGGGGCAGGAGTACTAAGTAGAACACAACCAAGATATCCAAAGACATGGTGCCTAAGACTAGGCCTTAATAAATAAAACAACAGATAAGTCACACCGTTTGTCAACCACCACCAGCTTAAAGGTATTATGTAGAAATAGCAAGTAACACAAGTCTACTGAGAGAGGGACAGGAGGCGAGCAATAATGTGCAGAGTCCTCTGAGAGGCAGCCCAAAGGGAAGATTTAACTGAGGATGACATAGTCGTTTAGGAAAACCAGAGTCTTATCACACCTGCCAAACATCCTGCCAATGAATTAGGGATGTCACCCTGAGAAAACTAAGCCAATTTCCGTGCTCTCAGTTCTAGAGCAGCATTACAGAGGTTTTGCCCACATGAGGCAAGTTATAACAAGAGAGAACTCTGAAAAGATCCCCAAGAGAACTGACTTAGTTTGGAACACAATGGAGGAACATAAAAGCAAAAGGGTGCTCCCAACAACAACAGAGATTTTGGTGGCAAGCAATTAAAGGGAAAGTGGTAACGATTTGAGAGCAAAAAGGAAAGGAACACAAGCTAGAAGCTTACAGAAGAGAACCAAAGAAAGAGACAAATAAGAGCCCATGTATGGTCTGAACCAACTGGTCTCAAATACTACCTCTATAAAAGGGCCTGGATATGGTTCAAAAATAATAGAGTAATTAGGTATGATAATAGAGGCAGACAGTTTAACAGAGAAATGAGAAAAAGACACTGTGAAAGACTGCTAAAACCAGTCATTCCACAGCAACTATGCTTAGGCCCAAAGCTATTTCCTCTAAAGAGGGACATCAGAGAATATACATCATAGGTATAACTGAAAGTTCTGGCAAATTATCAAGCAAATTAGGCTGGACATAGTGGCTCAAGTCTGTAATCCCAGCACTTTGGGAGGCCGAAGTGAGAAGACTGCCTGAGCCCAGGGGTTCGAGACCAGCCTAGCAATTTGGCAAGATCTCATCTCTACAATAAATCAAAAATTTAGCCCGGCGTGGTAGCATGTGCCTGTAGTCCCAGCTACTTGGAAGGCTGAGGCGAAAGGATTGCCTGAGCCCAGCAAGTCAAGGCTGTGGTGGCTGTGAGCAGCGTGCCACTGCACCCCAGCCTGGGTGACAGAGTGAGACTCCAACTCAAAAAAAAAAAATAATAATAATAATAATAATAAAAAATAAAAATAATTACCAAGTAAATTAAAAAGTAACACCAAGTCATCCAGTGGATGAGGGGGTAGTAGTATCCAGAATCACTGCAATATACTATCTAAAATGTGTAGATCAGCAGAAAGTATGAGACATACAAAGAGACAAGAAAGTGAGATGAGATTCATGTAAGAAACAAAAAAGTAGGTAACAGAAATTGTCTTGAGAGAGCTGTGTGGAACAGAGTTTACTTAGGAGGCCTAAGACACACTTAGAAAGGTCTACTTGCAAAGATGGCTTTGGCTGGCATCTGGGAACTTGGATTTCAAGGTTTCCAACATCGGCTAAGAATGTCCTGCTGAAGCTAAACTGTATAACCAATGTAATTTCTGTTGAACACCTGCTTTTGTTCTGTAAATCTAGAATTTTGCTATGTGCTGTGTATAAGGTGCCTCACAACCAGCTCTCTATAACTATGAACACTAAGTCTAAAGGCTTAGTAGACAACATTGCATATACGTTCTCGTAGCATTCCTGGAGGAATGAGGTATGTTCTGTGTGACCCTACTTGGAAGAGAACACTTGGAAGCTTGCACCTGGATTCAATGAGCTTTAGTCTCACGCATCCTTTCCCTTTGCTGAATTTGCTTTTGTTTTCTTTCATAATAATAACTCATAGCCATGAGTACAATTACATGTCAGATCCTGTGACCTCCTTGCAAATCACTGAAACTGCCCTTGTGTTGGTGACTCCTAACACAAGGGCACAGATCTGAAACATCGCAGACAAAGACATCAACGAAGCTAATACAAACATGCTAAAAAAAGTAATGGAAGATATGATAACAATGTCTAACAATACAGCTTCAAAATTGTATACGAAGCAAAAACTGATAGAACTGTAGAGACACCCGGATCCTTTCCCATTAATAGAACAGGCAGGAAGACATCAGTAAGGATACAGACACCTGGACAATATTATCAACAAACATGACCAGATCTGCATTTATAGACCTTTCCATCGCAAAACAGAAGGCACATTCTTTTCAAGCGCGTACGAAGTTTTCACCATGAGAAACTACATTCTGGACCAAAACCAAATCTTAACAAATTTTTAAAAATTTTAATTATACTAAGTATATTCTCTAGACATAAATCAATAACACAAGGAATTTGGAAAATCTCTAAATACATGAAAATTAAACAATACACTTCTAAACAATGTATGAAACATGGAGAAAAGTCTCAAGAGAAATTTAAAATAACATTTCAATTTAAATAAAATGAAAATGCAACATAACAAAATTTGAGGGGTGAAGACAAAGCAGTTTTAATGATTTTTTTTTTGAGTTGGGAGTCTCACTCTGTCACCCTGGGATCCTTCCGCCTCAGCCTTCCGAGCAGCTGGAACTACAGGCGCGCGCTATCACGCCCGGCTAATTTTTTGATTTATTGTAGAGATGAGGTCTCGCCAAGTTGCCCAGGCAGGTCTTGAACCCGCGGGCTCAGGCAATCCACTCACCTCAGCCTCCCAAAGCGCGGGATTACAGGTTGCACCATCGAGCCGGCTAAGGACATTTTAAACATTAAATAATTATCTTATTACCAATCAGCAATCTAAGCTTCCACTTTAAAAAGCTAGAAAAAAAGCAAATTACACCCAAAGCAACAGAATCAAGAAAATAATAATAATTGGAGGAGAAATGACTAGAACTTCAAACTATACTATGTATTATGTATCAATGAAGCTAAAATCAAGTTTTTAAAAAAATCAAAAATTGATAGTCCATCAGCAAAAATGACCATTATAAAAAGAGACAAAAAAAAATCAGGAGTGAAAAAGTACACATCACTATATACACACCCCATATACATTAAAAGTGTAGCAAAGGCACACTGCACACAACTCAATGACAATGAATTCAACAACTTAGATGAAAGGAAGCAATTCCTTGAAAAAGTAAAATAGGCAGAAAAGTGTCCACCAAAAAAACTAAAAATCACCAGGCTTAGTTTCACTAGAAAACTAGCTCTTCCACACAAAAAGTAGCACTTCCCAACAATGTGTTCAGTATTAGTCCTGATACCAATACCAGACAAAGAGAATGCAAAAAAAGATCAGTATCTTTTATGAACTTAGACGTAAAAAGCATCAACAAAATATTAATAAATTAAATAAAATAATGTATAAAAAGAATTAAATACACCAAGAATGGTTGAGATTTAATCCAGATATAACAAACATGATTCATTAAAAAAGCCAATCAGGCCAGGCTCAGTGGCTCAATCTATAATCCCAGCATTTTGGGAGGCCAAGGTGAGTGGATAGCCTGAGCCCGCGGGTTCAAAACTAGCCAGAGCAACTTGGCAAGACCTCGTCTCTACAATAAAATAAAAAACTAGCCAGGTGCAGTAGCATGTACCTATAGTTCCAGCTACTTGGAAGTCTGAGGTGAAAGGATCACCTGAGCTCCGCAGGTTGACACTGGAGTGGCCATGAACTTGCCACTGCACTCCAGCCTGGGCAACAGAGTGAAAAATCCAACTCATTAAAAAAAAAAAAATTCAGTGGTTGTTAGGGATCTGGTGGAAGAGAGAGAGAGAAAAAATAAAGCACAGGGAACTTTTAGGGCAGTGAAACTATTCTGCATGATACTGTAATGATAGATACATGTTTTCACAAAACCAAATAAAATATATAACAGTGAACCCTAATGTAAGTTTTAAACTTTAGTTAATAATAATGTACAATATTTACCCTATAATGATAAATGTACCACATTAATACAAAATATTAACAATAGGAGAAAACGTTTTTCGTAGGAGGGAGTATGAGAACGTTCTATAAACTTTCCCTCAATGTTTCTGTAAAACTGCCCTATAAAATAAACCCTATTAATTAAAAAATAATTAAAATGCTGTTATAATTAGAAATATATTATACATTGTAATATATTAAAAATATACTAATTCTACAGCTGTTGAATATGCTATAAATGGCAATTAGATCTTGTTGGTTTATGATGTTGTTGAGTTCTGTATACCTGCCAATTATCTGTCTACTTGTTCTGTAAATTGTTGTGAGAAGGCTGCTGAAGAATCCAACTATAATTTTGTATTTGTCTATTTCTCCTTTCAGTTCTATCCGTTTTTGCTTCACACATTTTACAGTTCTATTGTTTGATATATACACTTAAGAACTGCCATATCTTTTTGGTGAATTTTATTACAATGTCCTTTTTGTCTTCAGTAATTTTTTTGTCTGAAGCCTACTTTATTTGACATTAACATAGCCACTATTGCTTTCTCTTGATTAAGGTTTGCATAGTATATCTTTGCCTACTATCTTACTTTCAATCTGCCTATATAATCATATTTGAAATGAGTTTTGTATTAACACATACAGTTAGGTCACTGTTATTACTCTACTCTGACAGTCTCCTGTCTTTTAAGTGGTTCATTTAGACCATTTAAATCTAATTTAATTATTAATATATTAGGGTTTAAGTCCGTTGTTTTACTTTTCCTTTGTTCTTAGTTTATCATTTCTCTGTTTTTATCTGCCTTTCTGTGGGTTAACTGAACATTTTATGAAATTCTGGTTTATCACTAGTGTTTTTGAGCATATTATATGGCACTTTTAGTGGCTGCCCACAATATATGTACATTATTTATCACAGTCTTGCAGCCAACATTGTTATTAAAGTCCAGTGTAGAAACTTTCCTTTATGTCCTTTCACACCCCTCCACAATTCCGTAATTGTCTTAATACATTTTCTTAAAATACATTAAATACATTTTTCAACTGATGAAATGGATAAACAAAATGTGTTGCATTCACATATGGGATATTATTCAATCATAAAAAAAGTGAAGTACAGATTACATGCTGCAATATGCATGAAAACATTATGTTAAATGAAAGAAACCAGACACAAAAAGTGACATATTAACACATCCTTGAACAACACAGGTATGCACTGAGCGGGTTCACTCATATGTGTTTTTTTCTTTTCAATAAAAGTTATGCCAAGCGTACCTGCCTCTCCTGCCTCTTCTTTTACATCCTCTATCTTTTCTACCTCTACCACCACTGAAACAAAAAGCACAACCCCTCCTCTCCCTCCTCAGCCTACTCAATATGAAGATGACAAAGATGAAGACCTTTATGATGATCCACTTCCTCTTAATGAACAATAGGAAGCATATTTTCCCTTCCTTATGATTTTAATAACATTTTCTCTTCTCTAGTTGACTTTATCCTAAGAATAAAGTATATATATAAATATACACACATATATATAATGTACAAAATATGTGTTAATCAACTGTTTACGTTATTAGTAAAGTTTCTAGTCAACAGTAGGTTATTAGTAGTTGTTTATGGAAAGTTAAAAATTATATGCAGATTTGACTATGCATTCAGTCATTTCCCAACTCCCATGCTGTTCAATGTTTAACTATATATGATTCCACTTATGAAATACTCAACGGCCGGGCTCGGCGGCTCAGCCTGTAATCCTAGCACTTTGGGAGGCCGAGGCAAGTGGATTGCCTGAGCCCACGGGTTCGAGACCAACATGGGCAACATGGTGAGACCTCATCTCTACAATAAATAAAAAAATTAGCCGGGCGTGGTAATGCATGCCTGTAGTTCCAGCTACTTGGAAGGCTGAGGCGGAAGGATTGCCAGAGCCCAGCAGGTCGACGCTGGGGGTGGTCGTGAGTGTGCCACTGCCCTCCAGCCTGGGAGACGGAGTGAGACTCCAACTCAAAAAAAAGAAAATAAAAGAAATACTCAGCATAGGCAAATCCATAGACAAAAAGCAGATTAGTAGCCATGGGCTGGTGGGGGAGGGGAATGAGTATAGGATTTCATTTGCTGGTGATTAAAATCTCTTGGAACTTAATAGTAGTTGAAATGGATATACAACATTGTGAATGTTTGAAATGCCTCTGAGCTATTCACTTCAAAATAGCTAAAACATTAAATTTTATGTTATATGTATTTTGCCACAATTAAATAAAAAAATACAATAAAGTGAAAAGAAAACTATCTAACTGGGGAAAATATCTGCAACATATATTAAAAAGAGGTTAATTTCCTTAATTTAGGAAGAGTGCCAACAATAAGAAAAAGTCCAAAAACCTAATCTTTTTTTACAGGATCAAGAATATTAACAAATAGTTCACACACACACAAAAATACCTTTCAGATGAACGGAAAAATACTCAAATATCTTGAACACTGAGGTTCTCCCTTACCCCTTCAACTTTTTCACCACTGGCATTCTTACCTCTTTCATTATAATAGGGGAAAGAGGATTCTGAAAATTCAGTTCTAGATCCCCTAGTTTGTTTTCCTGGAACTAGAAATGCAAACACGGTATAATTGGTAGAGTGATAGGCTGACATTCATAAATTATTTTCTTTATATTTAAACTAACCACTAACAGCACAGTTGGCATGACTCCCTCAACAAGCCAATTTCATAAACAAAAAAAGGGGTGGAAAGAACTGCTCTAGATTTTTTAAGGAATCAAAAGACATAAAATCAAATGCAATGTGTGGTCCCTGAATGAATTCTGGTTTGAAGAAGGTGGCTATAAAAGACTTTATGGGGACAACTGAGAAAATCTGAATATGTACTAAGTGTTAAGAAGTAAAGAATTACTGGTTAACTCTAGTATGTGTAGCAATAGCATTGTGATTATGAAGAAAAATGTCCTTGTTTTTTATATATTTGTGGTGATTTATTTAGAATGAAGTGCCACGACTGTAAATTTACTTTACAATATTTTGGAGAAGTAAGGCAGTTGCTAAATTCTAAGCATATATGAAAATTCATTATATTGTTCTCTCTCTCTACTTTCATTTGAATATCTAGAATGTTTCATAACAAATGATAAAAATACAGGCCGGGCACAGTGGCTCATGCCTGTAATCCCAGCACTTTGGGAGGCAAGAGGATTGCCTGAGCCCAGGGGTTCGAGACTACCCTAACTTGGCGAGACCTCGTCTCTACAATAAATAAAAACATAAGTCGAGTGTGGTAGTGCACGCCTGTGGTTCCAGCTACTTGGAAGGCTGAGGTGGAAGGATCGCCTGAGCACAGCAGCTCAAGTCTGCGGTGGCTGTGAGTGTGCCACTGCACTCCAGCCTGGGCGACAGAATGAGACTCCAACTCAAAAAAAAAAAAAAAAACAATAAACCACTGACCTATTAACTCATTTCTCATCAACTGAATGGCTATCCCATTATACAAATAACTATTCTAAAAATAACACTTGTGAAAGAACTTACAACATGGAAATCAACCATATGAATTACTTCAAAACATCCTTTAAGGAGTTTTTATACTTTCTTGGGTTAGGTTTCAGAAAATAGGCTGCCCCATTATTTTTTAGTTATATGCTTCAATTAGTGTACTATTTCATATAATCACTTACTTATTAGCAACCTTTTGAATGTCCACTCTGTTCTAATTTTGCTGCTTCTCTTCCCCTAACCCCCAATGAACCCACATCGATCCCTTCATTGCTAAAAAGGTACTTTTTAAAAAGTTGTGCCGACAATTATGTTATCTGAAAAATATCAGTTCGCTTTTAAATATTACTCAAAGATTTACTCCACAAGTGTAATCTTATTCTACCTTAAGAACATTTTAAAGAACTTCTCTTATTAATTTTACAAAGGGAGTATTTATTAGCTTCTTAAATCTTTTTTTTTTTTTTTTTTTTGAGTCAGGGTCTCACTCTGTAGCCCAGGCTGGAGTGCAGTGGGACACTCACAGCTGGGCTCAGCTGGGCTCCTCTGATCCTTCTGCCTCAGCCTTCCAAGTAGCTAGAACTACAGGTGCGCACCACCATGCCCGACTAATTTTTTTTTTTATTTATTGTAGAGACGAGGTCTTGGCAAGTTGCCCTGGATAATTTCGAACCCCTAGGCTCAGGCAATCCTGTCACCTCTGCCTTCCAAAGTGCTGGGATTACAAGCGTGAGTTACCACGCCTGGCCAGCCTCTTAAATCTTTATGAAACATTCTATTTAGTTCATGTAATTCCTTATAAATAAATCTTTCACATCCCACAAATAATTATCTTTAATGACAAACTCTAAGTCTAGTTTGTTGTTTTTCTCAACATATTCTCTCAACAATTTGCACCCTTAAATACTAAGAACAATCAACGTTCCTGCAAAGAACCAATCACTAATCAATAAAGAAAAACACAAGCAGGGAGGGGGGTTACACCTCATCAACAAGGGTACCTGATTAACAAACATTTGTATACCTAACCCTGAATTGTACCCCACATCTTTAAAATAAAAAATTAAAAGAAAAAGAAAAACACAAGCAAAAATTAAAGGATGTCAAACACTGCTCTCATAAAATATACACAAAATAACAAGCTAATAGCCAATGAAATTTCAAACAGTGCAAAAGGAGTCAAAATATTCCATAATATTAATGTATCACCACGTAGTCAAACATTCTCCTATTGATGGATACATAGGTTGTTTCCAGTTAGTTGTCTCAAGAACACAACTGCATAAGTATCCTTGTTCATGTGTCTTTATATACTGGTACTTACATTTCTGTTGAATTCTTAAAAGTCAGACTATTGGGTTACAGTTTTTGGTCAAGTGATATCTTTGTTTTTTATTTCCCTAAACATTGCCAGATTACTTTTCTAAAAGGTTTCAACAATTCATATTCTCTCTAGCAATACAAGGGAAACATGGAGTGCAGAAAGAAATTTCTTTTAACTACATAAGCATTTAACAACAGATTGTATGTAATTATTTACTGTCCTCCCCATATAGTGAACATGTTATGCCTAACATAAATTTATTTTCGTCAAGAGATTTGCACACGGGCAACCTAGCTCGTTCTTAGTAATCAACCCAGCAATCCACAAAATGTAGCAAGTCCCCTCACAAGATTACCTGTACACGCACACACACAACTCAGACGATTTCCAGAAAAAAGTGTTAATTATTATATGCCCATAAGTCCTCATTGGGGTAGATACAGAGGGCACAGGAAAAAAAAAATTAACTAGTCCATAATGGAATACGTCACAAACAAGTTAGTTTATCAAAACTACGAAGACTGAACGCAAAAGGCAGAGCGAAGGAAATACGGAAGGGTAGGCCCCGCAGGTTAGGCTGTTCCTGGGAGCGATCTGGAGAGAGAGAATCCTTCATTTTGGCGCGACATTGAATGAATTAAAAACCACTTCGAAAACGAAAAATGAGAGAACGAACCAGATGTCCCTCATAGGAGAAAGCTTCCGCAACCTCCTAACCTCATCGGTGGAGGTAAAGTAAGCAAAGAGAGATAAATTGTTCTCCGATATTTTGAAGAGACGGAAAGAGGGGAAAAAAATGGAATACAGGCCTGTTCCTCTCCCCACTCACAGGCCACGCGATACCAAAGTAACGGCCACTTCTCTAGCCGACGTGAGGCTCAGCACTCACCACAACTGAAAATCTGACGAGTTTCTGGACTTTCGTTAGTAGATTTATTCTTTAGCCGCCTTGCCACTCCCGGTAAGCATGCGGCTACTATACCCCATGCAAACGCCGCCATCTTAAGTCTGCCACTAGTCTAGGGCATAGGCCGATAAAAACCTGGGGTGGGCGTCACAGCCAAATAGTCCCCACACCCACCTCCGTGCACTACTCAAATACCTCCGCCAGCAACATGACCCAGCCGCCCTGCGGCCCGCTCCCCTCCCCCTCCCCCAAGTTTTCCTGACTTGTTGCACTTCCTCTCATAGCTTTTGTTATCTCTTTTGAAATGCCCTTGTTCTTCCTCTTTTTCTTTCCACTCAGTTTTCTTTTTCCATCCTAAATTTCCTTTGGCTTTGCCTCGACTCCTTTCTCCTTCCCTATTTCCACATCTATCGCTCTCATTAACTTTAATTTACCTCGCAAGTGTACCGTACTTTATAATAGGCAAAGCTGTAATTCACTTCTGTTATCTAAGTTATTGCAACATGATGAGGTAAGGTGAGGACTGATTTTCCTTATTTTATAGATGAGGAAACTAAGTCCCAAAGCGGTGGCTCAGTTTCCCAAAAGTTCCAACAGCTATTAAATATTAGGGTAGACTAGAACCTAATTCTTTTCACTCAAGTACGCCTCTTGTTCCTGTAGTTCATGGTGTACTTCAACTAAAGGAAAAGTTGGGAAACTGAAGCCAGAGGATGTTAGCCTAAAGTTATGCAGTGAGTCCCTCAGTGCCAAAACTGGATTAAAAACAAGCTGCATTCTTTAATTGTGCAAACTAAGAAGTCTTCATAAAAGAGTTGAGATGCTGTTCTCTAGCATAAAAGTTCTTCCTCCCTCCCTCCCTCTTCTTTTAGACTCAGCTCAAGTCCTGACTCCTCTAACAGGCCTCTATATTTATCAAAACGTTTGTCTTTTTTGTTCCCTCTCCATGAGGGAAACTATAGTAGCTGGATGTAAGCCACCAAAGTATTTTTTCTTTTTTTGAGTTGGAGTCTCACTCCATCGCCCAGGCTGGAGTGCCATGGCACACTCACGGCCAGAATATCACTCTGTCATCCAGGCTGTAGTGCGATGGCATGCTCAAGGCAACTGCAACCTCGACCTGCTAGGCTCCGGCGATCCTTCCAAGTAGCTGGAACTACAGGTGCACGCTACCACACCTGTCTAATTTTTTATTTATTGTAGAGTCGAGGTCTTGCCAAGTTGCCCAGGTGGATCTCGAACCCGTGGGCTCAGGCAATCCACTCGCCTCGGCCTTCCAAAGTGCTGAGATTACAGGCTGAGCCACCGAGCCCCGCCCCACCAAAGTATTTTTAAAAACTAAGGCTGAAACTTGGTTGTGGAGCATCGTTTGTGAGTGGTGTAGAAGGTTTGTGGGAGAAGGTTTATATTGCACAGGTAAGGAAAAGACAACTTAGAGGTCTGAATCCCTTTCCAAGGCTATAATTTCATAGTTCCAGCTACTTGGAAGGCTGAGGTGGAAGGATCACCTGAGCCCAGCACCTCGAGGCTGCAGTTGCCATGAGCATGCCACTGCACTACTGCCTGGGTGATAGAGTGATACTCCAACTCAAAAAAAAAAAAAAAAATGAAACTACCACAATCCCACTACCACAATACCACTATATTTGGTATATATCCAAAGGATATAAAATCAGTACATTGAAGAGATGTCTGCATTCCCATATTTATTGAAGGATTATTCACAATAGCCAAGATATGAAATCAACCTAAGTGCCCGTCAAAGATGAACAGATAAAGAAAATGTGGAATATGTACACAATGGAAGAGAAGAGAATATTGTAATTTGTGACAACATGGATGAATGCGGAAGACACGTTAAGTGAAATAAGCCAGGCACAGAAAGGCAAGTCATACATTATCTCACTTATGTGAAATCTTACAAAGTTTAACTCATAGAAACAGAGAGTAGCAGGTGTGATCTGTTGTACATCATGGTGACTACAAGTAATAACAATATGTTGTATACTTGAAAATTGCCGACCGGGCTCGGTGGCTCAGCCTGTAATCCCGCGCTTTGGAAGGCTGAGGTGAGTGGATTGCCTGAGCCTGCGGGTTCGAGACCCTCCTGGGCAGCGAGACCTCATCTGTACAATAAATCAAAAAATCAGCCAGGCGTGGTAGCGCACACCTGTAGTTCCAGCTACTTGGAAGGCTGAGGCGAAAGGATCGCCAGAGCCCAGCAGGTCGAGGCTGCGGTGGCCGGGCGTGGCCACTGCACTACAGTCTGGGCAACAAAGTGAGACTCCAACTCACAAAAAGAAAAGAAAAGAAAAGAAAATTGCCAAAAAAGTAGATTTCAAGTATTTTCACCACAATTAATGATGTGTGTAAAGTCATACATTTTTATTTTTATCATTATTATTATTATTAATTTTTATTTTTTTTTGTAGGAGTCTCACTGTGTCGCCCAGGCTGGAGTCCAGTGGCATGCTCATGGCCACCACAGCCTTGACCTGATGGGCTCAGGTGATCCCTCTGCCTCAGGCTTCCACATAGCTGGAACCACAGGTGCATGCCACCATGCCTGGCTAATTTTTAAAAATTTATTTATTACAGAGACGAAGTCTCACAAAGTTGCCCAGACAGGTCTCGAATCCCTGGACTCAGGCTATCCTCTTGCCTCCACCTCCCAAAGTGCTGGGATTACAGGCGTGAACCACTGCGTCCAGCCCAGTAATACATGTTTTAAATAACTTGATTTAGCAATGCCATAATGTGTGTATATATGTATATAAACATCATGTTGTATACCATAAATGTATGTAATTTTTAATTGGCAATTATAAAATAAATTTTAAAAAGCAAAGTGCACAAAGGAGGGAAAGTATTGGAGTTGGCACAGTACTATACAATTTATAATGCATTTCTTACCTATAATCTTATTGGATTGTCACAACAACATTTTAAGACTGGCAGTGTAGAGATTGGTATGCTCATTTAACACATGAAAAAACTGAGGCTCAAGTAAATGGTAGTCATGACTAGAATGAAGGTTTCATCATCTTTTTATTACATCTTGCAACCTCTCACACACAGAAACCAATCTATTCTCATCGGCTCACATTGCTGGAGCTGTAAGAGGTGTGACTGTGGGATGAGTTTCATTTTATATCCTCCCTCACACCCCTCAAAATATGCTTTCCTAGATATTTTAAAAATTCAGCCAACATTTAAAAAGATGAAGGAGACAGGAGTAAAAAGGTCCTTAGCCAATGATACATATGCATTGTATTGGAATGTGATGGTGTTATTCTTCATGAGTTTTTCTGTGCCTCTTGCTTTTTGCCAGTAAAATAGAATGTTAAGTGACGTTCTTATTCACCTCTAAATAAAAAACTTGGATTATTCAAATGTGAACTGAAGCTCTATACCTTCAAGATCATTATGCTACAACCTAACAATTATTTTATTTCAGAATTTACCTGTTTTCTTATGAAGGAATACCTGAGACTGGGTAATTTATAAAGAGGGTTATTTGACTTATGACTGCAAGACATGGGCATCAGCTTGTCTTCTGGTGAGGCCTCAGGAAACTCTTACTTGGAAGTCAAGGGCAGATGACATGTCACATGGCAAGAGTGAAAGCAAGAGAGAGAAGGGTAGTGCCAGGCTCTTTTAAACAACCAGCTCTCATGTGAACTAATAGAGCAAGAACTCAGTCATTACTGTGAGAATGTCATCAAGCTATTCATAAGGGTTCTGCCCCATGACCCAAATACCTCCTAGTCGTGCCTACTTCCAACATTAGGGATTATATTTCAACATGAGATTTGGAGGAAACATTCAAACTATATCATTCTACCCCCAGCCCTTATATTATCCCATGTCCTTTTCACATTGCAAAATACAATCCCCCTTTGCCAATAGTCCCCAAAATTCTTAACTTGTTCCAACATCAACTCAAAAGTCCAAAGTCTTATCTGAGACTCAAAGCAAGTTCCTTCCACTTGTGAGCCTGTAAAATGAAAAACAGATTGTTTACTTTTTTTTTTTGAGTTGGAGTCTCACTCTGTCGCCCAGACTGGAATGCAGTGGCATGCTTCTGGCCACCGCAGCCTCTACCTGCTGGGCTCTGGCGATTCTTCCACTTCAGCCTTCCAAGTAACTGGAACTATAGGCGCGCGCTACCACGCCCGGCTAATTTTTTTGATTTATTGCAGAGATGTGGTCTCACCAAGTTGCCTGGGTGGGTCTCAAACCCGCGGGCTCAGGCAGTCCACTCACCTTGGCCTCCCAAAGTGCTGGAATTACAGACTGAGTCACCAAGCCCGGCCAGGTTATTTACTTTGAAGACACAATAGTGGTGCAGGAATTGGGCAAATAATACCATTCCAAAAGGGGAAAAATGGCCATGAGAAAGGGGCAACAGGCCCCACACAAGTCTGGAACCCAGCAGTGCAGACACTATACCTTTGTTTGTTTGTTTCTTTGAGTTGGAGTCTCACTCTGTTGCCCAAGCTAGAATGCAGTGGCACACTCACAGTCATTGCAGCCTCGACCTGCTGGGCTCAGGCGATCCTTCTGCCTCAACCTTCCAAGTAGCTGGAACTGCAGGCGTGCGCCCCACACTCAGTTAATATTTGATTTATTGTAGAGATGAGGTCTTGCCAAGTTGCCCAGATGATCTCTAACTCCTGGGCACAGGCAATCCTCTCGCCTCCACCTCCCAAAGTGCTAGGAATACAGGCATGAGCCAACGTGTCTGGCTAGACATTATACCTTAAAGGCCTAAATATTTTCCCTTGACTCCATGTGCCACATCCTGGGCACACTGGTGCAAAGAGTGGGCTCCCAAGGTCTCAAGAAACCCTACCTCTGTAGCTTTGCTGGACACAGCCCATATGGCAGCTTTCACAGGTTGGAGTTGAATGCCTGCAATTTTCTGAGGATGCATGCTGCAAGTGGCTCTACCATTCTTTTTTTTTTTTTTTTTTTTTGAGTTGGAGTCTCACTCTGTCGCCCAGGCTGGAGTGCAGTGGCATGCTCATGGCCACTGCAGCCTCGACCTGCTGGGCTCCGGCGATCCTTCCACCTCAGCCTTCCGAGTAACCGGAATTACAGGTGCATGCTACCACGCCCGGTTAGTATTTTTAATTATTATTTATTGTAGAGATGAGGTCTCACCAAGTTGCCCAGGCGGGCCTCGAACCCGTAGGCTCAGGCAATCCACTCACCTCAGCCTCCCAAGGCACAGGATTAGAGGCTGAGCCACCGAGCCCGGCAATTTTTTTTACCAAATGGCCAGGTTGCAAAATTTCCAAGTTTTTACGCTCTGCTTCCCTTTTAATTGTAAGTTTTAATCACATGTTTTAACTTTGTTTCCATATCTGATTATAGACTGTTAAAAGCAACCATGTCACCACTTTTTTTTTTTTTTTTGAGTTGGAGTCTCACTCTGTCGCCCTGACTGGAGTGCAGTGATGCGCTCCCGGCCACCGCAGCCTCGACCTGCTGGGCTCTGGCGATCCTTCCGCCTCAGCCTTCCAGGTAGCCGGAACTACAGGCACGTGCTACCTCGCCCAGCTAATTTTTTGATTTATTGTAGAGATGAGGTCTCGCCAAGTTGCCCAGGCTGGTCTTGAGCCCGCGGGCTCAGGCAACCCACTCGCCTTGGTCTCCCAAAATGCTGGAATTACAGGCTGAGCCACTGAGCCCGGCAAAATCATCACTCTTAAGTTTAGCCTTGTACGGGCACAGTGGCTCAGCCTGTAAACCCAGCACCTTGGGAGGCTGAGGTGAGAGGATTGCCTAAGCTCAGAGGTTCAAGACCAGCCTGGGCAACTTGATGAGCCCTCATCTCTACAATAAATCACAAAAACTAGCCAGACATGGTGGCATGCGTCTGTAGTTCCCACTACTTGAAAGACTGAGGCAGAAGGATTGCCTGAGCCCAGCAGTTCGAGGCTGCGGTGGCCATGAGCATGCCACTGCACTCTAACCTTGGTGACATAGTGAGATTCCAATTAAAAAAAAAAAGTTTAACCTCCACCAAGTCCTCAGATGTGGACACACTGCAATCAAGTTCCTTGCTAAGGTGGAACAACCTTTGCTCTAGTTCTCAGTAAGTACCTCATTTCCATCTGAGACCTCATCAGCCTGTCCACATTTTTTTTTTTTTTTTTGAGTTGGAGTCTCACTCTGTCGCCCAGACTGGAGTGCAGTGGCCGCTCCCGGCCACCGCAGTTCGAACTGCTGGGCTCCGGCGATCCTTCCGCCTCAGTCTTTCCCAAATAGCCGAATACAGGCACGCGCTACCCGCCCGGCTGTTTTTTTTTATTTTTTGTAGAGATGAGGTCTCACTGCCCAGGCGGGTCTTGAACCCGCGGGCTTAGGTAATCCACTCACCTCAGCCTCCCAAAGGCGTGGGACTACAGACTGAGCCACTGAGCCCGGCTTGTCCACATTTTTATCAGCATTTTGGTCACAACCACTTAACTGGTCTCTAGTAAGTCTCAAACTCTCCCTCATCTTTTTGTCTTCTTCTGTCCCCTCAAAACTCTTTTCATCTTTACCTGTTACCCAGTTTCAAAGTGACTTCCACGTCTTCAATTATCTTTATAGCAATGCCCCACTCTTCGGTACCAATTTTTTTATTAGTCCCTTCTGTCTTGCTATCAAGGAATACCTGAGGCTGGGTAATTTATAAAGAAAAGAGATTTATTTAGCTGATGGCTCTGCATCTGCATTTGCTTGACTTGAGGCCTGGAACCTTTTACTTGTGATGGAAGGCGGGGCAAATGGCATATGTGAGGTAATTATCCAGAAATAGACTCTTCCTCTTATACCCGGTTTCTTTCTGCCCCCTCCCTCAGGAAGCAGCCTCTGGCTGAGACTGGTCTCTGAAAGAGACGCATTTTCCCAGAAATGAGTCACAGGATACAGATGATAGAGCAGAGCTGAGAACAGTGTGGTTGGCTTTCTTACTGTAATACCTATAGCAATTTGAATAATTAACTTGCTTGATTATAAAACTGCTTGCTGTACTGTCCTGAGGGGCAGATTCTTTCTTCACCAACTGGCCACCATTGGCATTTCCTATAAGTTCTAATAAATCAGTACCTTTCCCTGCTGGACCTCTGGGTGACTTCTTTGGAATAGGTAAAGGACTGTACAAGCAAGCCCTCTCAGATTTGGGGTGTCTGCATTACAATTGGTGTAGTCATGGCAGGATATTCCAGAAAAGCCCCTGTTGTGGTGACCACGGGAGAGACGGAGGAATGTCTGTGGGGGAAATCCCAGGGTGGACCACTGGTACTATGTGATTTGAAGTTGCCAGCTTGGTAAATAGCTTGGGGCTGCCATGTGAATGTGGGGATGCCCTGAAAACACCAGCCAGCCTTCTGGAATTATTGAAAACAGTTGATGAGAAGGGACAATTTCAGAAGAAAAAAGATGCTGTGTAGTCGCAGAGGCTGTGGCATGTCCCCTGCCTTGCACTTTGAGTGGCTATCAAACAAGAGAGTCACTAGAAGCCAGGTGTGGAAATTGCAGTCAGAATTAAGATTAGGAAGGGATACTTGGTTAATTCAGGCAGAAAATGTTAAATCACTGGCTGGAGCAGACTAGTGACTAAACTACATGACTAAGCATGCTGCTTTGTGAAAGTGAAAGTGAAAAAAAAGTTGCCTATGGCACATATCCACACCGTGGTAGCCCACAGGGAGTGGGAACTATAAATGTGGGACCTCTACAGAGGAATCAGACTCTTCAGACGAAAAGATGATAGAGGAGGTAGAAGAGCCCCTAGAGATAGGGCTTGCCTGGTAATTATTTAGAAAATAGAGACACAACAGGAATGGCTGGAGGGCCAAGATCCAGCACACCTACCACCATTGCTACAGTATACGCACACAAGTTTGTGCCCATACATTTTAGCAGGGCTGGCAGCAATATCTAGGCAGAAGGAGAGGGAAAGCCTAGTGGGCTGGTTGTTAAGGTTATGGGATCCTAGCTCCGATAGCATAGTACTATCAGGAAATGAGTTGATGAAGATGGCTTCAGTTATCAACTATTCCTCCCCGATACAGCATATATGTGTAGCTGGGCAGCATAAGAACGCCTCACTCCTAACATGGCTCATGGCAGGGTGTAGGGCTGCTTGGCCAAATGAAGAGAACATCCTATACTCCCTCCACACCATGGAGAAGCTACAGGATTACTTCTGGAAATTGGGGATGCATCATGCCATATATATAAACTGCTTTGAAGGGCCAGACATAGTAACCCTTACAGCTGGAATGAAAAACAGTCAGCCCCATCCTCTTCTTTTGGTGCTCTGATATCTATGCTTGGAGAGTCCCATAAAGGTAACCTGCCAGCAAATGTGGATAGATTTAATTAAAGCAGGGGTAGATCCTGACAAAATAATAAAGCAACCCAATGTGGTGTTGGTGGGATTACGGAAGCAACTCCCCCAAAGAAAAGTGCTACCAACCTATCTTTGAAACGAGGGCTAATGTACACAATCCTGACTTATACTCCACAACTTTAAAATAATAAGAAAAGAGGGATAAGGCCTGTAAACTAGAGTGGACCCCCAGTCAAAAAAAAGTTCTATTGCAAAGAAAGAGTGAGTAAGCAAACAGCTGTGGGGCAGAACCAGAATGTGCTGGGTTCCTAGAGGCCAGTGCTGGTTGGTGCCACTCCTCACGGCCATGGTGCAAGCAGAGCTCAGAGCAAACCCTAGGTTGGAATACACACCAAGGCTTGGTTTATTGCTGGAATCTTTTTGCTGTTGGCTAATGCTTTCTCTGGTATTGATATTCATGCAGATTGTCAAGTCCAGTTTGCTTTCACCCTGGAAGGAAGACAATAGAAGTTCCCAGTGCTACTAATGGGGTATTTGCACAGCCCTACATTACGTCATGGCATGGTCACTCATTGGAAAGTTGAAGGTGACCTGCATCAGTGTCTCTATTTCATTTTATAGGTGATGTCATGCTAACTCCTGATTCTCTTACAGACCTAGAGTAGGCAGCGCTCCAGCTGATTGAACATTTGCAGGGGAAAGGACTATCAACTGTTATTGACAAGATCCAAACTTTCCCTCACCCAACACTGCCCTAACAGCTGTGGGAATTTTGGAGCTTGCTGGGGTATTGGAGGGCAAATGTCCCACATTTAGCTTGTATAGATTGACCAAGGGGGGAATCCCACTGGGACTGGACAGGGGAGTGCCAGCAGGCCTTAAGTACTGCCAAAAGTGCTGTGTGTAGTGCCCAGGCTTTGAGCATTTTAACCAATCGCTTCCCTGTAAATTGGATGTAAATGTTACCCAGGAAGGATATGTTTGGTGACTTTGGAAGCAGCAGAGAAAAGTTCGACTTTCCATTGACTTTTGGTCACAGACCTGGAAAAGCACCAAAGTTTGCTATAGCCCCACTGAACAGCAAGTCAATGTAGTATATCAAGCTTTCTTGGCAACAGAGCCAATCACCAGACAAGCCCCAGTAACTGTGCACCACCTTGCTCATAGCAGGATGGATCCATAACCTCTCTTATAGGCCCCAGAGCTTAGCTATGCAGATGATGACCCTGACCAAGTTGTGAGCATATCTACAGCAGTGTAGCAAGCTCTCCACAAGTCCTCTAAGCCAGGAACTGCAGCAGCTCCTAGGGTCGATAAAATTCATTGATGCAGGGGTGGATGACCTGATTGCCTGAAAAAATTTGCAGTCTCAATTCAGCACCCCTAGACACGCTGACACAACCATGGGCAACGCCCCTGAGGGTGCAAATATGGAAGAAAGAATTGTCATTGTGACCAAGCGGGGGAAGCAGGAATATCCTGTTGCTATGCTCTCTGGGGAGAGAGGATAGATCATAATTTAGTTATTCATCCTATGGTTATGGGAAAATGAACAAATACTGTTAAATGTAATAACTCTGGGTCTCAAATACTCAAAAGGTGGGCTACTGGATTTCTATGTGGCAATTCAGGATACACCCACCGTCCTTTCATGTCATGGACAAGAAGTCTCCCAGAACGGATAGAGCATGGTATTCCAGGTTGAGAAAGCCTCCCCAAGGTGTCACGGTATTGTCACAGAGCAGGAATGTTGTTTGTGTTTTACCTGATACTCGGGGTTTACCTTTGATTGTTCCTCTTATTGGAGATGGAAATGCCCCTCCTCAATTTCAGTGTTAAGGAACAACACAGAGGCTAAGAGATTGGTGGAGTGAAACAGCCCTTTTAATATCGTTCTTGCAAGAACGGGGTCTCTCAGATGAGCAGACACACCGAGGCAGTTATAGCCAGCGTATTCATGCCCTAGAACACAAGTCTCTATTCTGGTTCCCCATTGGATGGGTACTGCAGAAGTTACATGTTTTCCCGTAGGATGCCTACAGGGCACATGTTGATTGGTTTTACAGAATCACTCTCATGTTCTATTTGCTGATTGGCTTACAGGATTACTATTCTGAATGGATCCCGCCAAAAATTTAAATATGTAGCCCACCAAAGTAAAAAGCCTGTGAAAAGGGAGTACTAAGAAGCAGGAAGTAGTCAGCAAAAGAAAAGCTCAAAGCATTTAAACATCATCTTGGGAGTTTCATTTTGAAAATAAATCATCTTATTTCCCACACTTTCAAACGTCTATCTTATTACCCTTAGGCTAGGACTCCTTTTTTGAAGTGGTTTGGATCACTAAACTGTTTCTTTCTGGTGAAATGTAATCATAGGTATTACAATCACTGTAGCATTTTTGCTGTTTGTATTCTTTTTTCTTTTTTTTTTTTTTGAGTTGGAGTCTCACTCTGTCACCCAGACTGGAGTGCAGTGGCTGCTTCTGGCCACTGCAGCCTCAACCTGCTGGGCTCCAGCGATCCTTCTGCCTCAGCCTTCCAAGTAGCTGGAACTATAGGTGTGCGCTACCACGTCCAGCTAATTTTTGATTTTATTGTAGAGATGAGGTCTCACCAAGTTGCCCAGGCTGCTGTTTGTATTCTGTGCCCTTTATTGCAATGTTTGACTCATATTTCCACCTCAGGGAATTCACAGATGAGTGTGACGCAGAGATTGTAAGGGTGGAAAAAAGTCAGTGTAGGAGTAGAGTGTGAGTTCATTGTCCAACACAGACCCTTTTCCAGGCCCTATGCCTGACTTCTTTCTGTTCCTTCCCTCAGGAAGCCTCTGGCCAAGGCTGGTCTCTGAAGGATATGCATATTCCCAATAATGAATCACAGAATACAAGTGAGTGAACAAAGCTGTGAATAATGTGGTTGGCATCTTTACTCACTGTAATTGTAAACACCTTATAGCAATTTGAATAATTAACTTGCTTGATTATAAAACTGCTTGTTGGGGGGGTGGGATTGGCAGTTGAGGGAAACTGCTAGGGGAGGGAGGGGCATACCTCATCAACAAGGGTACCTACATAATCAACGTGTGTATACCTAATCCTGAGTTGTACTCCACATCTTTATAATAAAATAAATAAATAATAAAACTGCTTGCTGGCTGGGCACAGTGGTCCATGCCTATAATCCCAGCTCTTTGGCAATTGGAGTCTCACGTTTCAGGTGTGTGTCAGTTGGTCAGCCTGTGATGTGGTTGAAGCCAGTTGGCAGGCTCGGAGGATAATTTTATGAGGGTTTTTAGGGTCCTTCGTTGCAGTTCAGTTGGTTGAGCAAGGTGGAGCAATGTCAGTTTCCATGGCTCTCTTGACTTAAGTGTGATGAATTTAGGCAGTATCCCATTTGAAAACCAGGTTTCCAGGCTGAAACAGATGACAAGGAGTGGAAGATGGAGTGGTCAAACAGCACGGCCACCAGTGTGGACTGTGGCCTCTACTTGCTGGAGGGACTGGAGATACTTTAACAGAGATTGATCAGTAATCTTTTTTAGGATGGGATCTTGCAATCGGGGCAACAGAGGAGGGGGTTTCCAAAACATGATTTTAATGGGGGTAAATAATCTAGCCTTATATGGGGTGCATCAGGTTTGGAGAAGAGCTAAAGGTAAAAGGCTTACCCATTTTTCACTGGTCTCTACTATTAATTTGGTTAAAGTAGATTTTAGGATCTATTTTATGCATTTTACCTGTCCAGAGCTCTGTGGTCGGTAAGCACAATGTAATTTCCAGTTAATGTTCAGTGTTTTACTAACCAGCTGAACTATGGTCGAGGTGAAGGCAGGACCATTGTCAGAGCCAATCGAGAAGGGGAGTCCGAACCTAAGAATGATTTTATTTAGTAAAAACCTGGTAACCATCAGGTCGGTTTTATTTTTGGTGGCAAAGGCCTCTACCCATCCAGAAAAAGTATCTATAAATACTAGCAAATAGTTATACCCCGTGTAGGGGGAGTTTATTTCAGTGAAGTCTATTTCCCATTTTTTTCCAGGGGTTGTTCCTTGAGCCCTAATGCCATCTGGAGGTCTGAGCCCTTGTTTTGCATTGACTTGGGCATAGGGCAGTCACATAGTGGCTGCCGTTGCAGCTATGCTTTTAAAATCATTAATATGATAAAAACGATTTAACAGTTCAGTCATTTTAGTACCTCTCAAATGGGTAGTAGAATGTAGCTGTTTTACCAAGGCATGTCCTAGGGCTTCAGGTAGAATAATTTTAGAGTCCTTGATCCAACATTCAGTGGAGTCTTTGTAAGCTCCCGCTAGGTCCGCCTGTTTCTCTTTTTCCTGGGTATAGGTGGGCTACTTTGGGGGAGAAGGAGATGGAAAAGTTTAAGTTAACAGGATAGTTAGGAGTTCACCTGGGAGTTCTGCTGCCCTTTGAGCTGCCTGGTCCACCAGGTGGTTTCCAGTTGCTTCTGGAGTGTTTAATTTTTGGTGTCCCCTGCAATGGATGATGGCTACTTCTTTGGGGAGCCATATAGCCTCTAGGAGGGCTAAGATTTCCTCCTTGTTTTTTATAGTTTTACATGCTGCAGTAAGAAGACCTCGTTCCTTGTAAATCATGGCATGCAAATGGAGTGTAGCAAATGCATACTGGCTGTCGGTGAAGATGTTTACCTGCTTTCCTGTTTCTTAGCGCAGAGTCTGAGTTAAAGCAATTAACTCAGCTTTTTGAACCAATGTTCTGTTGGGCAGAGACTGTACCAGATTAAGTCATGAGCCTTGCAGTGTTATCTCAGCAGCTCACAGCTGTTATCATCTGTGAACAGGTCATCATCAACCTGGCTCAAGGGAGTGTCCCGAAGATTAGGCCGGCTGGCCTGAAAGATGTCCAACACGTCTTTACAGTAATGAACTGGCATTTCCAGATTATCATCAGGCAACAGAGTGGCTGGATTGAGGCATTGCGTAGGAAAGAAAGTTAGTCTAGGTTGGTCAAGTAGGAGGCTTTGATACTGGGTGATGCATGAGTTTGATATCCAACAGCCAGATGCTCCTCTGAGCAGTTTCAACAGCACAGGGAACAGTTAGTCAGGTTTTGGCCAAAAGTCAATTTATGTGTTTCCTTAACTAGTATGGCTGTGGCAGCAATGGCCTAGAGACAAGAGGGCCAACCAGAGGCCACTGGGTCCAGTCTTTTTGACAAGTAAGCCACTGGGTCTTCTCCAGGGTCCTAAGTTCTGAGTGAGGACCCCTTTTGCAATTTCTCATTGTTCATGAATGAACAAGTAAAAAGGCTAGTAACATCTGGGAGGGCTAAAGCCGGGACTTGAGTGAGAGCCGCTTTAACTGCTGGAATGCTTGTTCCTTAGTAGCAGACCATCTCAGGGGCTGGTCCCCTGCCATGGCAGTGTATAGAGGTTTGGCAATTTCAGCAAAACCGGAGATCCATAACTGGCAATACCCCACCGCCCCCAGGAATTCCCATACCTGTGTTTTCGTGGTTGGGGTGGGAAATTGAGGAATGGCTTCGTTCCGGGCTGAGGTCAGGGCTTGCTTACCCTTTGTTAGCTAGTATCCCAGGTAGGAATCTTTGGTTGAACAGAGCTGTGTCTTTTTTGCTGACACACAGTAGCCCATGTCTTGGAGGAACTGTAACAGAGCCTTAGTACCTTTTAAACAAGTATCCAAGTCTGCAGCCGCAAGCAAGAGATTATTTGTATAGTGAAGTAAAGTACATTCAGGGTGTGAGGAATGGAACCCTGACAAATCCTTTGTAAGGCTTTTTCAAAAAGAGTCGGGGAGTTCTTGAAACCCTGTGGTAACCGAGTCCAAGTTAGCTGGCTGGTGTCCCCTGAGTCCAGATCACAACCAGAGGGTAATGCTTTGCCAATCCCAGTGAGGTGGTCTCTGCCCAGACTGAAGGAAATTCCTGCTGTAACTGTAAAAGCAAATCTGATGAGACATTTTCAGTGGGAGAATTAAAAGAAGCTAAGAGGCCGGGCTCGGTGGCTCAGCCTGTAATCCTGAGCCTTTGGGAGGCTGAGGTGAGTGGATTGCCTGAGCCCGCGGTTTCGAGACCCACCTGGGCAGCGAGACCTCATCTCTACAATAAATAAAAACATCAGCCGGGCGTGGTAGCACATGCCTGTAATTCCGGCTACTTGGAAGGCTGAGGCGGAAGGATCGCCGCAGCCTAGCAGGTCGAGGCTGTGGTGGCCGGGAGCGGCCACTGCACTCCAGTCTGGGCGACAGAGTGAGACTCCAACTCAAAAAAAAAAAAAAAAAAGAAGAAGTTAAGAGGTATTTTTAAAAAAGCAGAACAGTTACTAGCATTTGATAAGCAGTGTCAGTAGAAACATACATTTTATTTTATCAGGTGAGAATATAGTAGTTGTACCTAGTTTCTGGAGCAAATCTTGGTCCATGAGAGGGTATGGGCAGTTAGGGGCTATTAGAAACGAGTGGGTGACCCATTTCTGACCTAAATTAAACATCCGGTTGGAGGTGAACTTGCAGTTTGTGATTGTACCCGTTGCCCCTTGAACAGAAATTTACTTCTTGAATATGGGTCCTAATGGTGAATTGAGGACTGACAGTTCTGCCCCAGTGTCTATTAAGAGTTGGACTGGGTGGCCCCCAATAGCGCTGGTTATCATGGGCTCCTGGGGGGCCTAAGGAAAAAGAGTCCAGACCTTTTTAATCTGAGTCATTTTCATTTTCACCAATAGAGGACAGGACCAGAACTGACCTTGGGTCCTCTGTCTTTGGGTGGTGAGGGCAATTTTTTTTTTTTTTTTTTGAGTTGGAGTCACTCTGTCGCCCAGACTGGAGTGCAGTGGCTGCTCCTGGCCACCGCAGCCTCGACCTGCTGTGCTCCGGCGATCCTTCCGCCTCAGCCTTCCAGCCAGAATTACAGGCATGCGCCACCATGCCCGGCTGATTTTTTGATTTATTATAGAGATGAGGTCTTGCTGCCCAGGCGGGTCTCGAACCCGCGGGCTCAGGCAATCCACTCACCTCAGCCTCCCAAAGGCGCGGGATTACAGGCTGAGCCACGGAACTCGGCGAGGGCAATTTTTTTACCCAGTGACCCAGCTCTTTACAATATGCACGTTGATTCTTGCCTAGCTGGATGCATCCAGTTTTCTTTTGTCCCTTTTTAGTTTTTCTCTTTGTTTTACATGCTGGCCTCAAGCCAGGTTGGGAAGCCTGGATTGCAGCAGCTGATACTTTTGTTTGCTGTTTTGTTGCTCTGTTCATTTTCTTGTCTTCCTGTTTCTGTTTCTCAGCATTTTGGTTATTAAAAACCTTCTGAGCTACCTCAAGCAGCTGAGAAATGTTTATTCCTGGGAATGCTTTAAGCCTCTGTAATTTTCTCTGGATGTCAGGAGTTGCCTGAGCCACAAAAGCCAAATTGATAGCCTGAGCATTCTCGGGTGCTGAGGGGTTAAATGGGGTATAGGTACAGAATGTCTCCTGAAGACGTTCAAGAAACGCTCCTGGTGAATCCTTGGGACCCTGAATAATCTCAGTAGTTTTGGAAAGACTAATAGGTTTTTGGTCTTCTCCCTTTAAACCAGCTAATAGAGTCTGGTGATAAGTTTTTAGTGCTCTAGACCCTGCCAAAGTGTTAGCGTCCCAATCTGGGTGAGAGAAGGGAAAAACCTCCTCTAACATTTCCTGACTTTTTTCTCTGTACTAGCCGCTGAGGCCAGGACAGACATTTTAGCCTCAGCTCTAATGTGCTCTGGTTTCTCAGAAGTGAATAAGGGTTAAAAAAAAAAAAAAAGAGCTGCTGGTAATCCCAGGTGGGAAGATGAATGTGTATGATTGATATTACCAGGGAGGGGCGGATTTTGGCAAGATTTTATTCTCTTGAGAAACAGGTAAAACAAATTTTCCTTGAAGAGTTAGCCTTTGTATATAGTACCCTGTTTTTTTTAAGTTAGAAGTTCTGTCTCTGTATAGTGTGGTTTATGGGAAGGGTCCTGAGTTTTAAGAAAATATATTTTTGACCATGAAGGGGATTTGGGAACTAAATTTAACCATTGACCGATATAGGAACATTGATCAGGATGACAGGGGTCCCTGTAATGACCTTTTAGACAAACTAAGTAACATGAACATTCAGAGACCCTGTGGAGGGCTATTTAATATTAAATGCAGGCCAATTGTTTTTACAGAGGGTTTGAACTCTGCCTTTGGAGAGATAGACATCATAGTCCTCAGTGAACCCGACAGAGAAATTCCTTATTATACAGTCCAGGGAACCAGAGGGCATAGAAGCCCATGACCCCATATTGTCAAAACCAGTAAATTACAAGAGTTATCTGATGAAGATCAGACCTCCAACCACAAGAAGATGAACAAAAGCTAATGGAAGTTTCTGGCCTGCTGACCAGTCTGAAAGTGCTACAGAAGCAAGCCCTGTGGCAAAGAGCACAGCAAGAATGCAAAGCAGGGAAAGAGACCAAGGATGACAGGGATATAGAAATACCATAGGCAGTTAAAAATCAAAGCAGGTACCCAAACAGATACTAAACCGAGACTCTATTCAGTCAACGTCTTTGGCTTAATGAACAGTGTCTAAGGAGTGGCCTCCTCAGGCAAAGGACTGACAAGTCTGAATTCTGTGAACCTATAACAAACAACAAGTAAACAACAAATAAACAATTAAAACATGACACACACAAGTCAGAAGAGTTACAGATCCCTGAAACAACCTCAGGGCAGAAAATGAATCCCTGGAACAACCTCAGGGCAGAAAACCAGAGGATTCTATTCAGCCAACATCTTGGCCTAATAGTGTCCAAAAGGCAACCTCATCAGGCCATGACTCTCTTAAACAGAATTGTGGCCACAAACAGAACAAAACAGATTTTTACTGGTAAACAGAACAAATTCTTACATCCTAGGAGAACACAGCCGGACTCAGGTTTTTTTGAGGCGATAAGCTGCCAGCAGTCATTCCAACTCCCTCCGAGCCAGATGAGAGATCAAGGGGCACTGAAATGAGTCAGGAGGCACCTCCCATTTAACCTCTCCACCAAGCCAGGGAGAGCCAGAGTGAAGCAGTTGCTTGAGCTGGTGATTTGTCTCGCTGGGGCCTCCAAATGTTATGACCAAGCCACAAGAAAGGAGACTCGCCAGCACACCGGGTTAGAATTTTGGGTCCTTTAATAGTGCATGGTCAAGAGTAGGCTCATGCCAAGAAAGCTCTTGATGCCCAACTAAACTAGCAAGAAGCTTATAAAGGCAAAAACTGCAAGTGGGCTACATAGCAGGGGGGTGAGGGAACAAGGAACTAAAAACAAAAGGAACAATCTCTTGGATTTCCATTAACAAGGCATGCAATTACACAGAACTTGTGGCTAGGGAGTTTTCAAACGGTCAGCAAGAACGGTCAGTATGAACAGGGGAATGAGGCTGTGGGTCTATGGTCATGGGAATGTTACAACAATTACATATACACACTGGGGGGGGGGTCATTTTTAAGTAAGGCAGACAGCTAAGATGGAAAATTTCAACAAAATATATTTACTTATGTCAAGCAAGCTATTGCAATTATTTTACTTATTTCAATAGCTATTTCATCATCTCCTGTCTGTAAACTGGAGACCTACAAAAACCAGTGGTGTCATTCAGTCCTTTTTTTTTTTTTAATGTATTGTAGAGATGCAGTCTTGCCATGTTGCCTGGGCTGGTCTCAAACCCACAGGCTCAGCCAATCCACTCACCTCGGCCTCCCAAAGTGCTGGGATTACAAACTGAGCCACTGAGCCCGGCCCAAAGTCCTAATGCCTGAGAACCAGTGGAATTCTCAATCTGAATGCAGAAAACTAATATTCTACCTCAAGCAGACAGAGTAAATTCATCCTTACTCTGCCCTTTTCTTCTATTCAGGCCCTCAATAGATTGGATGATGCCCACTTACGTTGGGGAGGGCAATTTGCTTTACTGATTCATATGCTAATGTCATCCACAAACACCCTCACAGACACATCCAGAAATGTTTAGCCAAATATCTGGGCACCCCCTCAATCCAGTCAATTTGACACATAAAATTATCCATCACAGCATGGTACTTAAGTTCTTAGGCTAGTCTGTAAAAATCTATTTAACTCTTTTAAAACTGGTCAGTAGATACCAGACACTCTCGCTGTTGTCCTGCCTATTGTGCCCTCCACAATGTATCTTTCCTTTAATAAATCTACCTTTCCTAGTTAAAAAAAAATTCTTATAAAACAGAACCACAGAAATAACAGTACTGATTTAAACACTTGGGGCTAGAAGGGCCTGTTGTTTATGGGGTGAGACATAGGAAAAGGAAAGGGAGAGAGTTACTTTCCACCTTTTGGGGCAGAAAGTCAATTCATCAGCAAAATTTTCAAATAGGTAAGTTTGTTTTTTGAAGTACATTACTTCATAAAGCCCTTTGCCCCAGAACCTTGAGTGCTATTACCCTCAGGCTCATCCCAGGAGATCACATTTATATTAGTTTCTACTGTTAGATAACAAAAGAATACAAATGGCTTAAAGTAACAGTCATCTATTAGCTCACAGTTCCCAATGATTAGGAGTCTGACATAGCTTACTTTAGCTGAATTCTCTGCACAGGTCTCACAAGGCTGAAATGAAGGTGTCAGCCAGGGCTGCAGTTCTCATCTGGGTTTTAGGATCTTCTGCCAAGCTCATTCATATTGTTGGCAAAATGCCTTAAATATGTAGCACTGAGATTTGCATTTTCTCAAAAGCTCAGGATCTTCTGCCAAGTTCTTTCATATTGTTAGCAGAATGCCTTTAATATGTAGCACTGAGATTTGCATTTTCTTGCAAACTGTCAACTAGTGGCTATTCTCATCTCCAAAAAGCTATTTGCATTTCTTTCCCCCTCCATTTTCTTTTTTTTAAATTTGTTTTGTTTTGTTGAGTTGGAGTCTCACTCTCTCGCCCAGTCTGGAGTGCAGTGGCACACTCATGGCCACCCCAGCGTCGACCTGCTGGCTCTGGTGATCCTTCCACCTCATCCTTCCAAGTAGCTGGAACTACAGGTACACACTACCTGGCTAATTTTTTTATTTATTGTAGAAACGAGGTCTTGCCAAGTTACCTGGGTTGGTCTCGAACCCATGGGCTCAGGCAATTCACTTGCTCGGCCTCCCAGAGTGCTGGGATTACAGGCTGAGCCACAAGCCTGGCATCTCCCTCCATTTTCTTTTTCTTTCTTTTTTTTAATGATGTTTTATTTTATTTATTCATTTTTCAAGTCAGAGTCTCACTTTGTCGCCCAGGATGGAGTGTAGCGGCACACTCACAGCTACTCCAGCGTCGACCTGCTGGGCTCCAGGGCTCTGGCAATCCTTCTGCCTCAGCCTTCCAAGTAACGGAACTACAGGCACGTGCTACGATGCCTGGCTAATTTTTTGATTTATTGTAGAGCCGAGGTCTTGTCAAGTTGCCCGGGCTGGTCTCGAATCTGCAGGCTCAGGCAATCCACTCATAATCCTATGGGAACATCCTAGAATTCTGCCTACTCTTCTACTCTGCTAAGCCTGAAAGAGTGGCCTACCCTTTCTACTCTAACCCAAACTCCTTGTCCTGGACATCCTAATAATCACTGTGTCATTAGGAAAAGTAAGCTGATTATTTGTCTTTAAACAGTGGGCTCTCATTTGGGAGAGCAATACTAATAAGTAAAGGTTTGGTCGCTGCCCTAATCCTAGATGTGTTTGTATACATAAAAAGAAAGAGCTAGCCGGGTTCGGTGGCTCAGCCTGTAATCCCGCGCCTTTGGGAGGCTGAGGTGAGTGAATTGCCTAAGCCCGCGGGTTCGAGACCCGCCTGGGCAGCGAGACCTCATCTCTACAATAAATCAAAAAAATCAGCCGGGCGTGGTAGCGCATGCCTGTAATTCTGGCTACTTGGAAGGCTGAGGTGGAAGGATCGCCGGAGCCCAGCAGGTCGAGGCTGCGGTGGCTGGGAGCGGCCACTGCACTCCAGTCTGGGCGACAGAGTGAGACTCCAACTCAAAAAAAAAAAAAAAAAAAGAAAGAGCTAGCCGGATGTGGTGGCTCAAGCCTGTAATCTCAGCACTTTGGGAGTCCAAGGCGAGAGGATTGACTAAACCCAGAGATTTGAGACCAGCCTGGGCAACTTGGCAAGACCTTGTCTCTACAATAAATAAAAAGTTTAGCCGGGTGTGGTAGCACGCACCTACAGTTCCAGCTACTTAGAAGGCTGAAGCGGAAGGACTGCCTGAGCTCAGCAGGTCAAGGCTGCTGTGGCCCTGAGCATGCCACTGTGCTCCAGCCTGGGTGACAAAATGAGACTCCAACTCAAAAAAAAGGAAAGTGCTTATTTATCTCAGTGTGTTTCCATATAGTATATTTTCAGGCAGTATAACAAAATTATGAGAATAATTCAAACTATGTAAGGAAAGATATTTTGGGACAAAAGGCCATCATATAGTCAGGCAAGGCCCATTTGGAAGCTTTTGTGTCCCTCAAACTGTTCCTGTTCCTCACAGCTTTGTCCCTTTCACCCACAGATTTTTTTTTTTTTTTCAGTTGGAGTCTCACTCTGTCACCCAGACTGGAGTGCAGTGGCCGCTCCCGGCCACCGCAGCCTTGACCTGCTGGGCTCTGGCGATCCTTCCGCCTCAGCCTTCCGAGTAGCCGGAATTACAGGCATGCACTACCACGCCCAGCTGATTTTTTGATTTATTGTAGAGATAAGGTCTCGCTGCCCAGGCTGGTCTCGAACCCGCGGTCTCAGGCAATCCACTCACCTCAGCCTCCCAAAGGTGCAGGATTACAGGCTGAGCCACCGAGCCCGGCTTCTCTCCCACAGATTTTTTTCAAATTCATTTTATTTCCTTCTAAAACAGCCTAACTGCCAGTGGTGGGGCAGGGGGTGGGGGGAGGAGGCTTGAACAAGAGGGAGGAAAGTAAGAGAGAGAAAAGCAGAGATGGTATTTAATGCTTTTGTGAAAGAATCATTTTTTACTCAAGCATTTAATAAGTTAAAGATTGGTCGGGTACAGTGGCTCACACCTCTAATTTCAGCACTTTGGGAGGCTGAGGCAGGAGGATCACTTGAGCCCAGGTGTTGTTGAGACCAGCCTGGGCAACATAGTGAGGCCTTGTCTCTACACGAAATTGAAAAAAAAAATTAGAAAGCCGGGCTCGGTGGCTCAGCCTGTAATCCCGCACCTTTGGGAGGCTGAGGTAAGTGGATTGCCTGAGCCCGCGGGTTCGAGACCTGCCTGGGCAGTGAGACCTCATCTCTACAATAAATCAAAAAAAAGCTGGGCGTGGTAGCGCATGCCTGTAATTCCGGCTACTCGGAAGGCTGAGGCGGAAGGATCGCCAGAGCCCAGCAGGTCGAGGCTGCCGTGGCCAGGAGCGGCCACTGCACTCCAGTCTGGGTGACAGAGTGAGACTCCAACTCAAAAAAAAAAAACAAAAAAAAAAACTACACGAAATTGAAAAAAAAATTAGAAAGCCGGGCTCGGTGGCTCAGCCTGTAATCCCGCGCCTTTGGGAGGCTGAAGTGAGTGGATTGCCTGAGCCCACGGGTTCAAGACCCGCCTGGTCAGCGAGACCTCATCTCTACAATAAATCAAAAAATCAGCCAGGCTTGGTAGCGCGCGCGTGTAATTCCGGCTACTTGGAAGGCTGAGGCGGAAGGATCGCCGGAGCCCAGCAGGTCGAGGCTGCGGTGGCCGGGAGCGGCCACTTCACTCCAGTCTGGGCGACAGAGTGAGACTCCTACTCAAAAAAAAATAAAAAAAATTAGAGACTCGAAAACATGATTTCAGACGTTGCAGGAAGTCTCCTTGCCTTATAAATGACTTAACAGTTCACAAATGTCCAAGGAGATTGAGTCATTAGGAAAGGAAAGCTTGAATCTTACCATCTTTAGTTAGAGTCTTGAAAGGAAAGCTTGAATTCCTCAAGGGCACTCATTCCCTGGAGAGGCTTTCATTTAATACAAAGGGAAGTAATGTTTATCTAGCTAGACAAAGTTGAACTTGAGCTTTCAGTTGTTTTTCTCTTTTGAATTTTCAATTGGATAATGGGGCCTATGTCTGTTTAACACAATGCAAAATCAGAGATTTAGCTCACAAACTGCCAAATTCTTTTTTTTTTTTTTTAGTTGGAGTCTCACTCTGTCGCCTGGCCACGGCAGCCTCGACCTGCTGGGCTCCTGCGATCCTTCCGCCTCAGCCTTCCAAGTAGTCGGAATTACAGGCGCGCGCTACCACTCCCAGCTGATTTTTTGATTTATTGTAGAGATGAGGTCTCGCTGCCCAGGCGGGTCTTGAACCCGCAGGCTCAGGCAATCCACTCACTGCAGCCTCCCAAAGGCGCGGAATTACAGGCTGAGTCACTGAGCCCGGCTTGTTTTTGTTTTTTAATTGGAATCTCACTCTGTCACCTAGGCTCAGGCTTACAGCCACTGCAGCCTTGATCTGCTGGGCTCAGGTGATCCTTCTGCCTCAGTCTTCCAAGTAGCTGGAATTACAGGCACGTGCCACTACACCCAGCTAATTTTTGATTTATTGTAGAGATGAGGTCTCGCCAAGTTGCCCAGACTGATCTTGAACCCGTGGGCTCAGGTAGTCCTCTCACCTAGGTCTCCCAAAGTGCTTGGGTTATAGGCGTGAGCCACCATGCCTGGCCTTTCCAACTTATTATTTCTTGTCCTTTCATTTACACTATTAGGCCCTCTAGAGTTATGAAACCATAGAATACCATTTTCTCCCCCCTGAG
The DNA here is from genome assembly GCA_027257055.1 of Cephalopachus bancanus. NCBI lineage: Eukaryota > Metazoa > Chordata > Mammalia > Primates > Tarsiidae > Cephalopachus > Cephalopachus bancanus. Next base: position 18,465 of record JAPVLO010001285.1, on the reverse strand, counting down.
TTTATAGCCCAGTAGAGGAGCTAGAACATATAAAAGTAAAGTTCAATTGAGGCTGTGAATACTAACAGTGGCCCACTGCTTATTGAATAAGGTCCAAGCTCTTTACCCTAGAAGTCAAGTCATTTCTGTGTGTCTATGGCTGCCCTAGCTTCATTTCTCACTATTCTTCCTCTATTTCACCCCAAACCAGTTTATAGTGTCCCACTGTACACTTTCTCTGTGTATCTTTACCTATGCCTAGGCTGCCCTTGACTCCCTGCCCCATCCCCATCCCATTTTTTTTTTTTTTGCCTCTCTAAATCTTACTCATCCTTTAAGATTGTAGTCTTGAAACCTCTCTTCACCATACAAATAATCCTCTTCTCTGAACTATCATTTTTACTACTGGTACCACTCATTTTACCCTTGAAATACAACTGCTTTGTGTGGATCTGTCTTTTCTCCCACTTTGATCAGAGAGGATCTAAGAGACTAAGTGTTTTAATCTGTGTATTTTCCATAACAAAGCCTGGCTCAGTAGTGAATTAAGACTTGATTAATACTCTCATCAAAGTAAGAAAGAGAGCGAAGACTAATGCAAAACGGCTTTTTAATGAACACTGAGGCCCTTTTAGAGAAGACTGTATCTACTGCTCATGAAATTTTCACTCTTGGTGGCTTTTTTGGATAGAAGAACCACACCAAGCCGGGCTCAGTGGCTCAGCCTGTAATCCCAGTGCTTTGGGAGGCTAAGGTGAGTGGATTGCCTGAGCCCATGGGTTCGAGACCCGCCTGGGCAACTTGGCGAGACCTCACTCTACAATAAATCAAAAATTGGCTGGGTGTAATAGCGCACACCTATAGTTCCAGCTACTTGGAAGGCTGAGGCAGAAGGATCGCCAGAGTCCAGCAGGTCGAGGCTGCAGTGGCTGGGAGCGGCCACTGCACTACAGTATGGGGTGACAGAGTGAGACTCCAACTCAAAAAAAAAAAAAAAGCCAGGCTCAGTGGCTCAGCCTGTAATCCCAGCGCTTTGGGAGGCTGAGGTGAGTGGATTGCCTGAGCACATGGGTTCAAGACCCGCCTGGGCAACTTGGTGAGACCTCATCTCTACAATAAATCAAAAAATTAGCCGGGTGTGGTAGCGTGCACCTGTAGTTCCAGCTACTTGGAAGGCTGAGGCAGAAGGATAGCCAGAGCCCAGCAGCTCGAGGCTGCAGTAGCCAGGAGCAGCCACTACACTCCAGTCTGGGTGACAGAGTGAGACTCCAACTAAAAAAAAAAAAAGAAAGAAAAAAGAAAAAAGAAAAACCACACCAGAGTCAAATTTTCCCTCAGAAAAATACACTTATCTTTATAGTAAATTTAGTCAAGTCGTTTTGATGAAACTACACCACAGAGTTCAAGCTATGTCTTCTCTCTACCCCACACCCCATTCCTATCTCCATTCCTTAGAAAAGACAAAGCCTAGATTTTAAAAAGTTCATTTCTAAAAAGATAACTTTTTTTTGAGTCAGAGTTTCACTCTGTCGCCCAGGCTGGAGTGGAGTGGCACGCTCACGGCCACCGCAGCCTCAACCTGCTGGGCTCAGAAGATCCTTCTGCCTCAGCCATCCAAGTAGCTGTAACTATAGGCGCCCACCACCACGTCCGGCTAATTTTTAAATTTACTGTAGAGAAGAGGTATCACCAAATTGCCCAGGCTGGTTTCAAACCCATGGGCTCAGGCAGTCCTCTCACCTTGGCCTCCCAAAGTGCTGGGATTACAGACTTGAGCCATCGCGCCCGGCAACAACAATTTTAAAAGAAATTAAAAGCCCATCTTGTTAACATATTGCAGGACTGTTCCAATTTGATGCCTGGAATGGGAGAGAGAGGACAGGTCCCAGAGCCTTTTCCTTAATGTCTATTTCTTCTGTCTTTAGGAACCTCTAACAAAAGCCCAAGCTCCCCAAGTATGGAGATCCTCTCTTACTTATGGCTTTAATTTACAGAGCAAGACCTAGCACTATTCCCTGCAAATATATATTCACACTTGGCAAAGGCTTATTGAAATAAACATAGATAGAAGTTGTAGATCAGTGGTGCTCAGTATTAGGAACAGGGAGAGAGTGTATGTTTTGGCTAATCAATACACCACAGTTATTCAGTGCCTCATACAAGACAATGTGGTTGCTGCTTTAGGGGATACAGAGGTGAGTATCCCCTAAAGCATGATCCCTGCCCTCCAAAAATTCACAATCTCAGGAAGACAAAACATACTCACTTCCAAGAAAAATATCATCTTTGCCTGACTCGGTGGCTCAGCCTGTAATCCCGCGCTTTGGGAAGCTGAGGTGAGTAGAGTGCCTGAGCCCGCGGGTTCGAGACCCGCCTGGGCAACTTGGCGAGACCTCATCTCTACAATAAATTAGTAGTTCCAGCTACTTGAATGGCTGAGGTGGAAGGATTGCTGGAGCCCAGCAGATCGAGGTTGTGGTGGCTGGGAGCGGCCACTGCACTCCAGTCTGGGCGACAGAGTAAGACTCCCAACTCCACAAAAAAAAAAAAAAAAAAAAGAAAAGAAAAGAAAAAAAAAAGAAAAATATCATCTTAGTAGAGAATTGGACTAGAAATCAGGAGTAGTGCTAGGGCTTTTGGCTGTTGACTTATTTATGATCTTAGACAAATAACCACATTGGACATGTTTTCTCCTCCCTCATCCATGTAACTCATAGGGTAATTTAATAGTTCAGATAAATGAGAGGATTTACTCATGTAAAATATTGTAGAATGCCAAATTAAAGTACCCTATGGTCAGATCACCATATTCTTCTTTTTTTTTTTTTGAGTTGGATTCTCACTCTGTCACCCAGACTGGAGTGCGGTGGCACTCTCCTGGGCCACCGCAGCCTTGACTTGCTGCGATCCAGTGATCCTTCCGCCTCAGTCTTCCAAGTAGTCAGAACTACAGGCGCGTGCTACCACATCCAGCTAATTTAAAAAAAAAAAATTATTGTAGAGACGAGGTCACCAAGTTGTCCGGGTGAGTCTTGACCCCATGGGCTCAGGTAATCCATTCGCCTTGGCCTCCCAAAGTGCTGGGATTATAGGCTGAGCCACCGAGCCTGGCCACCATATTATTCTTGTGGCTATCAGTGTGGTTCTGTTATGGTCCAAGTAACACTCGGCTGCTTTCCCTTAATACCGATAAATCAAAGGGGCAGGGAACTGTAAGAAAGAAGTTTATTTCCGAATTCAAATCCAGGGAGCAGAGCTGGACTCGAGGTCTTTCTAAAATGGTTCTGCCAACCTTTCAGGCCTCGCAGTCCACTTTTATAGTCCAGAGTTGTCAGTACCTATGCATTTAGCCATGTGACCAGCAGAGCTTTGTGTAGAACTTAAGTTATAGCTGCATTTTACATTTAGATAGTGACATTTAGAGTAAAGGAAGTTTACGAGGCCTAAGACATCATGTATTGCAAAAATTATGCAAATCACAAGACTTACAATTACATTGATACTATATTGTTCAAACCTATGACTATAAAGAAAGGGAATAAACAGGGATTTACATCTTTGGGTGTAGTCTGCAGAGACTTCAAGGATTCCCTGAAGTTACTTACTAGGAGTGCATGGAAGGCAAGGGAACTCTCAGTAATGTGCTCAGGAATGTGCAGGAGTGCTTGAAACCTTGACATGTCCTGTGCACAGTCCTAGGGGCTGTGGCAATATGGATAGACATTAGTGGGTCTCTGTATCAATTCATATTGTAGGTGTGCCCTTTGCCTGTCACCATCACCACAAGAATCCTAGGCAGGAATTCCAGGAGAAGAAAGGACAGTTCTTAATAAGCAAATCACTCCCTGTCTTTTCCACTCTCTCCTGGAAGCCTCTCTCCACAAACATGCATTTATATCCAGATGAAATATACTTTTTTTTTTTGAGTCACACTCTGTCATCCAGGCTAGAATGCAGTGGCACCATCACAGCTCATCTCAGCCTTGACTTCATGGGTTCAGGCAATCCTTCCACTTCAGCCTCCTGAGTAGCTCAGACTACATGCATGTACCAGTATACCAAACAATTAAAAAAAATTTCTTATAGAAATGAGGTCTTGTGGGGGGAGGGAGATGGGATTAACAGTTGCAAGTATCTGTCTGGGGATGGGGAAACACCTCTTATCAACAGGGTGCCTGAATGAAACGTAATTGTACACCTAACCCTTAACTGTACCCCACAAAACCATAGTAAAAAATATTGATTATGAAAAGAAAAAAAAAAAAGAGGTCTTGCTATGTTGCCTAGCCTGGTTTTGAATTCCTAGACTCAAGAAATTCTTCCACCTTGGCTTCCCAAAGTCCTAAGATTACAGGCATGAGCCACGACACCTGGTCTTCTCTATCCCAGGCTGGAGTACAGTGGTGTGATTATAGGTCACTGTAGCCTTAAACTTGTAGGCTCAAGCAATCCTCCCACCTCAGCATCCTGAGTAGCTAGGACTATAGGCACATACCAGCATGTCCAGCTAATTTTAAAATTTTTATTTATGTAGAGATTAGGTCTTGCTGTGTTTCCCAGGCTGGTTTGGAACTCCTGGCCTCAAGCAATCCTCCTGCCTTGTCCTCCCAAAGTACTAGGATTAGAGGCATAAGCCATTGCACTCAGCCTAAAATTAATTTTTTTTTTTTTTTAAGTTGGAGTCTCACTCGGTTGCCCAGACTGGAGTGCAGTGGCCGCTCCCGGCCACCGCAGCCTCAACCTGCTGGGCTCCGGCGATCCTTCCGCCTCAGCCTTCCGAGTAGCTGGAATTACAGGCATATGCCACCACGCCCGGCTGATTTTTTAAAAAATTTATTTATTGTAGAGATGAGGTCTCGCTGCCCAGGCGGGTCTCGAACCCGCGGGCTCAGACAGTTCACTCACCTCAGTCTCCCAAAGGCGCAGGATTATAGGCTGAGCTACCGAGCCTGGTTTAAAATTAATTTTTTACCGAAGGTCAAGGATAATCTTCAAAAGCTGTGAAAAGCAGTTACAAAAAGATACCCTGAATTGTGTGGATAGGAATTCCCAATGTCTTTTCCCTATCATTTCCTGTTTGGAAAGAAAGAGATACTGAATTTTGCCTAACCCCTCCCCTAAAATAGCATTAGTTGGCAAATCAAATATCTTTTTTGTTTGTTTTGTTTTGTTTTGTTTTTTGAGTTGCAGTCTCACTCTGTCGCCCAGACTGGAGTGCAGTGGCCATTCAAATATCTTTTAGGGACTAAGAAAGTAATATAAATGAGTTGTCACCAGACAGAAGGACAGCAGGAAGTTGTAAAGACTATGGGCAACTGGAGAATGCACGCTCCATATGATTACATTTTTACTTTTTTTTTTTTTTTTTTTCGAGTTGGAGTCTCACTTGGTCGCCCAGACTGGAGTGCAGTGGCTGCTCCTGGCCACCGCAGCCTCGCCTGCTGGGCTCTGGAGATTCTTCTGCCTCAGCCTTCCGAGTAGCCAGAATTACAGGCATGCGCTACCATGCCTGGCTGATTTTCTGATTTATTGTAGAGATGAAGTCTCGCTGCCCAGGCGGATCTCGAACCTGCGGGCTCAGGCAATACATTTTTACTTTTAAAAAATGAAGCTGACTGGGTGCAGTGGCTCATGCCTATAACCTCAGCACTTTGGGAGGCCAAGGTGGGAGGTTCTCTTGAAGCCAGGATTTCAAGACCAGTTTGGGCAATAAAGTGAGACTTTGTCTCTACTAAAAAAATTTTAAAAATTGACCAAGTGTGGTGGCATCCACCTGAAGTCCCAGTTACTCAAGAGGTGGAAGGATCACTTGAGCCCAGGAGGTTGAGGTTGCAGTGAGCCATCATCATGCCTGGGCTGCCAAGTGAGACCCTGACAAAAAAAAAAGAAAAAAGAAAAAATGAAGCAACAATGAGCCTAAACACTAAACACTGAACTTCAAAAGAGTTGTTCACTTGCAAAAATGTCACTCTAAAAAGAGACTTTGTTGCTCTTTTGTTTCTTTCTTGGCCACCTGGCCCCCTCCCAGCCTAATTCCTCTCCAACTCTCTACAAATTTTCCACTTAAAGTGAAGCCTAACAGAGAAATGAGGGCCACACTGGATTTTAATCCCTGATCTGACCCTGACTTCCCAAATGCCTATTCCCAAGTACCCCCTTCTGAATACTCTGCCCAGCGGGTGACAACATGTCTTTGAGCCTTAGTTTCCGTAACTGCAAAAAATAAAGGACTTGGATTCTGATTCCTAAATGCCCTGTAACTGAATCGTGTATTTTGACTTGGGGTGTAGAAGTTCATTTTTTGTAATCTATGCCAGCACTACTTCCTGTCCCTCGTTCTGGGAATAGCTCAACATAAGTTTGAATTGGCTCGAATTCCGAGGAGTCAGCTTTCATTTCGTTAAAAAAGATGTTCACACAACTTAGCAATCAGTCAGAAAAGATGGCTGCCTTTGCATGAGGAGAACACTTAATACTGCCTGGATCCTCTGCCAACTGTAAGTAGGGAAGAGGGATTGGATATAGGAGGATAAAGTGAAGAGGTGACACTTAAGGGAAGAAGACATGGTGGTAGCAGCAATTCTGGGGGATCTTTGACTCTTACCATTCCTTGATCTGCAGCCACTTGGCCCATATCCATCTCAGCCATGTCCTAGTTTTCCACCAACGAAGTAGAAACTAATTGCCTATTATCCCTTACTGAATAGTCTGCTCAGCAGGAACATCAATGTTGTGGAGCTTAGGGGGAAGCTAGTTACAAAAGACAGGAAGGGATTTTCTTGGAGTATGTATTTGAAGGAAGTGGAAAGAGGGCAATGGAATTCTTGTGGTGATGGTGTTTGAAGGAAATGAAAAGAGAGCAATGGAATAAAGATTTTCTTTATTCATGAGGTTTTTGGATAGCTGAAATTTTCTCTTAATTGCACACAAGTACACTCTTTCAGTTAGAAAGGGCTATCTGGGAAAGACAGAATATGTGTACATACATTCTCTATGTGTGCCTCCATCTGTTGTGTATTAATATGTATCGAATGAGTGAGTGAGTGTGTGTGTGTGTGTGTGTGTGTGTGTGTATGTGTGTGTGTGTGTGTGTGTGTGTGTGTGTGTGTGTGTGTGTGTATTTAGAGTATTTTAGAGAAAAATTTTTCACTGAGTTGCACATAGTGTTGCTCTCCTGGCACTCTACGAGTGAAGTCAATAATTTTTCCAGGAAGTCATGAAATAGGCCTGAAGAATTATTTTTCTCACATTTTCTAGCTTGGTACCTTGGCAAGCTGGCAGAAAACCTGCCAGCGCTGACAAGAAGCAAGAGAGGTGTAATCCCAGCACTTTGGGAGGCCTCAGTGAGTGGATTGCCTGAGCCTGTGGATTCAAGACCAGCCGGAGCAACTTGACAACCTTGTCTCTACAACAACAACAACAAAAACAAGAGAAGTAATGTGCTAGAAGCTCCAAGGGCAAAAGTCTGGTGGTAAGCTCTTTGCAACCAGGCTCAGCTAATCCTCTCCCTTATAAACACGTTCTCTCTTAAACCTTGATTCTGATCTGACCACAGCACCAAGATCCACTGAATTTTCTGTGACAGATCTATCATGAGGCCAATTGTCATTATAATTAATGATACTAATTACCATTCTGAGAAATATCTGGCTAGGCCTTACTTCCCCAATCCTGAGACTAGACAAAAGGCAGGGTGTTGGTGGTACTAAGAAGGGAGAAGTCAGCCTTCAAAAAATTTAGAAAGATGCTGGGCATGGAGGCTCATGCCTATAATTTCAGCACTTTGGGAGGTTGAGGTGGGAGGATCACTTGAGCCCAGGAGTTCAAGACTAGCTTAGGAAACACAATGAAACCTTGTCTTTACAAAACATTTTAAAAAAATTAGTCGGGTGGGTGGTATGTGTCTGTAGTTCCAGCTACTCAGGAGGCCGAAGCAGAAGGATCTCCTGAGGCCAGGAGATCAAGACTGTGGTGAGCTGTGAGCATGACACTGCACTCCAGTCTGAAGGACAGAGTGAGACCCCGACTCAAAAATAAATTAGAGAGCTGGTGAAGCTGTATCCTCACCTGCTTCCTTTCCTGAGAGATGTATCTCTCTCAGGGACCCTGTCCAGCTCCACTCCTACCCCAACTTTCTCACTGGACATCTAAAACCTTATCCATTTCCTGCCTATTAATGAACTGTGGACTCTTTTCTCATTTAGGCAGCTATTTCTGTTCTGAAAACTTTTAGAGATTGTATGTTCAGCTCCCTCAATTTTCATGTAGAAAACTAAATTCCATAACACAGAAGTGATTTGCCAAGGCCACATAGCAAATTGTAGACTAGACTTGTTTCCGAATTCCTTGTTCTATGTTTTCTACCACAACATCGTGAGTCTTAATATTTGTTCTCTAAAAGGACAGAGACCAAAATGGAGTTTCTTTGGTCTCTTTGAGCTCATACACAACAATAATCCTTTCCTCGAACCTGGGTGAGTCACAAGACATTAAGATTAACATCTTTGTTCTAAGAATTTGTCTTTCAGTGACTGGCCCTGCCCTTCTCATCTATGTAACTGACCCACCCATCCAGCTACCAACCCACCTTTGTCCATGTGTTCGTGACTGGCACACCCATCAATTGCTGTCAGAGACGTGAAAAATAGAACGCCACCCCATCACTTGATGATCTGCCCCCCCCAAAGGGAAGCCTTAAAAGTCTCCAATCTCAAGTATTTGCCACCACACTCTTTTTTTTTTTTTGAGTTGGAGTCTCACTCTGTTGCCCAGACTGGAGTGCAGTGGCCGCTCCCAGCCACCGCAGCCTCGACCTGCTGGGCTCCGGCGATCCTTCCACCTCAGCCTTCCGAGTAGCTGGAATTACAGGCGCGCGCTACCATGCCTGGCTAATTTTTTATTTTTATTTTTTGAGTTGGAGTCTCACTCTGTCGCCCAGACTGTAGTGCAGTGGCTGCTCCCGGCCACCGCAGCCTCGACCTGCTGGGCTCCGGCCATCCTTCCGCCTCAGCCTTCCGAGTAGCTGGAATTACAGGCATGCACTACCACGCCCGGCTGATTTTTTGATTTATTGTAGAGATGAGGTCTCGCTGCCCAGGCGGGTCTCGAACCTGCAGGCTCAGGCAATCCACTCACCTCGGCCTCCCAAAGCGCGGGATTACAGGCTGAGTCACAGAGCCTGGCCACCACCACACTTTTTTTAAGCCTCTGGCCCCCTCTCCAATCTTGGAGAGGTGGATCCACCCTCTTTCCCTCTGATCTACACTCTGAATACACTTTCTTTTCTAATCTAATTTTCTGTGCAATTCCTTGCCATTCCTGCAGCACTGGTGCACTGACCTAACATTTTGGTGGCCCTATGGGAAACTCTGTGAAGTTCCCTCTGTGCTCTTTCTCTCACTCTCCTCTTTTCTAATCTGAGTCTTTCTGTGGACTGCACTGAAACTCAGAGACAACTTGACAGTTCTGGCCAGGGCTGTTCTCCAGTGAACCTAAAGGTCCCAAGGAAAAGCGGCAGACTGCTGAGGCTGGTTAGGGTGAGAGGCCAGAGTCTGCTCTTACTTCCTCAGCTCCTTTCTAATCTGAGTAGCTCTGTGATCCGGACTGGATCTTGGAAGGCAACTGATGGCCTTTTGCCAGGGCTACACTCTGGAAAGGCTAGACAGCTCCTGAAGGAACGTTTCAGATTGCCATTGCCCAATAGGGTGAGAGACGTGGTCCTTGGCTCTCTTCTCTCTCTCTCTTTGCTCTCTGCTCCTTGTCTTCCTCCCTTCACTGCCTGTTGGCAAACTACCGTGACTGGATCCTCCCCGTTGCCTCAGCTTTATCTGGAACAAAATTTCAACACCGGTGAGTACATGTATTAACCTCTCCTTTATTAAAAGTTCTGGGAACAAACCCCCAAAACCACTTTCTCTGTTCAGAAGCTTTCTCTTGCTTGGGCTTTGGTCTCTTGAACATGTGTAGGTGCAGCCTTGTCGCTGGGTGGAAGGACTGCCTCTGGTGAGTTGTGGCGATCAAGGGGATGCCTTTTCTTACTCGATACTCACACACTCAGGCTGACATCATTGATTCATTTTGGGGATGCCAACTGAGAATGTGGAAGAGTTTCTCTTTTTCCGGCTCCTCGAGACCAATCCCTTTTTCTCATTAGAACACCTCATTGGAAAACCTCAATATGGAGTGGCCGTGGGCCTCCCCCCATTGAAATGCATTCTAAAAGGTCTCAGGACCCTCTCTCTAGAGAAAGGCATCTGCCCTAAGCGTCTCATTTTTTACCCTCAATATCAGCTAGGTGACTAGGAGGTGGGACCCAAGGCAGGTCTCTTGCCTCTAATACTCTCCTTTCGCTTGACCTCTATTGCAACCACAAGGGCAAATGGTCTGGGTTTCCTTATGCATTATATTCAAGCTTTTCTCAAAATTGCACTGCACCCTTGTCCTTCCTATGGCATACTCTTTCTAACTCCTTCTTTAATTACTTTACCTCCTTCTTGCTTTCCCTCTGACAACTCTGACTCAGCCTAAGTTGCCCTTTCTCTCATACACAATTCCTACCCTCCTACCCTCTGTCAGCCCCTCAGCCTTCTCACTCTCTAACTTCTCTTTACACACCATTACCACTGGAGGATGGGCTGATGCAGCAGCAATCCACCCTAGCCTCCTTCCCCCTTTTCCCCCTTCTCCAATGCCTTCTGATCCCTCACCTACCCACACTCATTCTTTGGGTGGTCCTTTCAACCTTCCATCATGGTTTACTAGTTTTCCCTGAAGGAGCTGGTTGGGACAAAAGGTATTATTAGAGTCCATGTTCCTTTTTCTATATTAAGTCTCTCTCAACTTAAATCCAAACTGGAAACATCAGTCCTCCTACTGGACAAAAACAAAGGAACCACTCACTCATTGGTTAACAAATCCCGTTAACTCACTGGAAAACATAGGCTATTGTCATCCTTTTTTTTTTGAGTTGGAGTCTCACTCTGTCGCCCAGACTGGACGGCCACCGTACCTCGACCTGCTGGGTTTCGGCAATCCTTCCGCCTCAACCTTCCGAGTAGCCAGAATTACAGGCGCGTGCTACCACGCCTGGCTGATTTTTTGATTTATTGTAGAGATGAGGTCCCGCCTGCCCAGGTGGGTCTCGAACCCGCGGGCTTGGGCAATCCACTCACTTTAGCCTCCAAAAGGCGCAGGATTACAGGCTGAGCCACCGAGCCTGGCTGCCTATTGTCATTCTAATCTGTGTTTCCAAGTCAAACCTCCAAGCACTCTAGTAAATTGTTACTTCCTATGACTTTACCATGTGCTAAAGCATTAGTACCAGATAACACTAGTGTTTATTATGTCAAGCTTGTTAAAGGTTTTCTTTTGGGAAAAAGTTGGGACACCTTACTGTGACCAACTAACTCTCCCCACCCCCTGCATGATAGGTAAAGCTTTAAGTACTGAATACTCTGCATGACACAATGAGGTATGGGAACCAGCCATTCCCACCAGATTGAGTCACTTTACTGAGTCCAGTACTTCTGCAGGACAGGCAAAATGCTTACACTCTTTGTGTGGCACAATGAGGCATAAAAGCTGATCACTCTTATCTAATTGCCCACAACTCATAATAATTATCTATCTATCTATCTATCTATCTATCATCTATCTATCTATCTATCTATCTATCTATCTATCTATCTATTCATTCCAAAAGCCTCCTGCCAACCTTTGGCACCTCTTAGTCAACCTTTGGTGACTATAATTTAGTAATTTATAAAGGGTCTTGACAAATCTGTCTGTTCATAATTGGATTTTTTTTTTTTTTTGAGTTGGAGTCTCATTCTGTCGCCCAGACTGGAGTGCAGTGGCTGCTCCCGGCCACCGCAGCCTCGACCTGCTGGGCTCCGGCGATCCTTCTGCCTCAGCCTTCCAAGTAGCTGTAACTACAGGCGCGTGCTACCACGCCCGGCTAATTTTTGATTTATTGTAGAGATGAGGTCTCACCAAGTTGTCCAGGCAGGTCTCAAACCTGCGGGCTCAGGCAATTCACTTACCTCAGCCTCCCAAAGGCGCGGGATTACAGGCTGAGCCACCAAGCCCGGCCCATAATTGGATTTTTTAAATATCAGACCATTACAAATGGAGAAATGGGTCAAAATTTTCTTATGTACAGGCATTTAAGAAAATCTTACTAATTTGCAAACAAGATTATACTTTATGAGCTAACAAATGCCCAACTCCAGAGGCTAGACTTGGAACTATAGGTACCAAACTTTCAATTACAGAAAAACTCTTGATTGTTTTAACAGACAAGATGTTAAAGAAGCTAAGGGGTGCCAGCATGGAGGGCAGCAAGACCAGAGGTCCAAAAACAGAATCCCAGTTGGCAGTCACCACTGGCAACAAAAGTCCAGCTGCCCAACGGAAACCAGGTAAAAACAAACTTGCCAGGGGGGAATGTGTCTGTTGCTGTGGGTACAATCTGCGGGAGCACTTGAAGCATAGTTGCTCCCAAAGAGGCCTAAACCTCCATGGCTTTGTCCACTGTGCAGGCCACAGAAGCATTGGGAAGTGGGTGTGCCCTTTTCCAGAGGAAAGATGGAACACCTGGCTCCAGAAATGGTGGTCACTGAGGAAGCCTGAAAAATCTGCTAAAGTGCCCGATACCACCAGCTCAGTAGCATCACCCCAAAAAACCCCAGGTAAATATTAAGGTGCTGGAACCCAAATTAGTTTTTTTTTTTGAGTCAGAGTTTTACGCTGTCACCCAGGCTGGAGTGTTGATGCTCACAGCCCCTGCAGCCTCGACCTGCTGGGGTCAGGTGATCCTTCTGCCGTAGCCTTCCAAGTAGCTGGAACCACAGACATGCACCATCACGCCCAGCCAATTTTAAAAAAAAGTTTATTGTAGATACGAGGTCTCGCCAAGTTGCCCATGCTGGTCTCAAACCCCTGGGCTCAGGCAATCTTCTTGCCTCAGCCTTCCAAAGTGCTGGGATTACAGACATGAACCACTGTGTCTGGCCAAATTAATTTCTTTTTTTTTTGTTTTTTGAGTTGGAGTCTCACTCTGATACCCAGGCTGGAGTGCAGTGGCATGCTCACGGCCACCACAGCCTCAACCTGCTAGGCTCAGGTGATCCTTCCGTCTCAGCCTTCCAAGTGATCAAAACTACAGGCATGCACCACCATGTCCAGCTAATTTTTTTATTTATTGTAGAGATGGGGTCTTGCCAAGTTGACCAGGCTTGTCTCGAACCCGTGGGCTCGAGCAATCCTCTCACCTCAGCCTCCCAAAGTGCTGCAATTATAGGCTTGAGCCACCGTGCCTGGCCCAAATTAATTTCTTTTTTTTTGAGTTGGAGTCTCACTCTGTTACTGAGGCTATAGTGCAGTGGCACGCTCCCGGTCACCGCAGCCTCTCCCTGCTGGGCTCCGGCGATCCTTTCGCCTCAGCCGTCCAAGTAGTCGGAACTACAGGTACGTGCTATCACGCCCAACTAATTTTTGATTTATTGTAGAGATGAGGGCTCACCAAGTTGCCCAGGGGGGTCTTGAACCCGGGCTCAGGCAATCCACTCGCCTTGGTCTCCCAAAGTGCTGGGATTACAGGCTGAGCCACTGAGCCCAGCCCAAATTAATTTCTTAATTAACACAGGTGCCAGCTGTTTGGTCTTGACCCTCAATGTTAAACCATATAGTCTTATCTTAATCAGAAGTTACTAAAAGGTTAATTCAAATTACAGATATAAAAAGTTATCTATAAAAAAGGTAAAAAAAAAAAGGAGAAAGAAAAAGAAACTCCATGCTTTTTTGGAGGGCCTTACTGCATATTTAAAAATCTAAATCTCAAGCTACACCCTCATTGTTAAACTTCTCTATGAGGCTACTCAGGGACCAAAACACTATTGTCTTAATTGGCAATTTCCAATACATACTGCCTTTAACACCCTTAAAATGGCTCTTACCCAAGTCTCCAAAAGAATTTTTTTCTATGTACAAGGGGTGGAGGAAGAGATGGAGTCAGTTAGACCCTGCCATCTTTGTTGGTTTTTGTTGTTTAAGAATAAATCCCCATAGGCCAGGTGTGGTGGCTCAAGCCTGAAATCCCAGCATTTTGGGAGGCCAAGGTGAGGGGATTGCCTGAGCCCATGGGTTCGAGAACATCCTAGGCAACTTGGCAAGACCTTATCTCTACAATAAATCAAAAAATTAGCCGGGCATGGTAGCAGGCACCTATAGTTCCAATTACTTGGAAGGCTGAGGCAGAAGGATTGACGGAGCCCAGAAGGACAATGGTGCAGTGGTCATGAGTGTGCCACGCACTCCAGCCTGGGCATCAAGAGTGAGATGCCAACTAAAAAAAAAAAAAAGAAAAAACCAAACAAAAAAACCCTAACATATCTGCAATTCCTAATTACTGAAGTAACTCTCTATGTAAAAACACTAGTGAAAAGTCAATATTCATAGATCCAACCCTACCTTATCCCTCAATGCTCTTCACAGTCATATATCCTCTCTCTGCTTCTTCCACTAATATCTGTGGACTAAAAATGATGCTGCGATTGAGAACCTTGGGGTAGGCCTGGTTTTCAGGCATTGATAAGATACTTTGATGTTCATTTTCTTCTTTCTCTCTTTGTGCCCTGATTTTCCCTGCAAGGCCCTGGAGTCCTGACACTGTGTGAACATAAAATCCCTTAAATCTGTATACAGACACATACACATATACAGGCATGTACACACACATACAAATACATACAACTGCAGATGTCTATTTGAACTAAAACTTTATACTAGCTTTCTTGGTGATTTGCAGTGGATATAATCAGTTTTCAGTTACTGACAACATGCCATGCCATGGTCATTGCTCATCGCTCTCTTGCTATCTGTTCCTTGAAAATGACACAAAATGCTATTTTTGTTGTAGGAGTTTGGAGAAGAGGAATTGAAATAATGTCATCGGCCGGGCTCAGCCTGTATTCCCAGCACTTTGGGAGACTGAGGTGAGTGAATTGCCTGAACCCACGGATTGGAGACCAGCCCGGGCAACTTGGTGAGACCTCATCTCTACAATAAATAAAAAAAAATTAGCCGGGTGTGGTAGTGCGCACCTGTAGTTCTGGCTACTTGAAAGGCTGAGGCAGAAGGATCGCTGGAGTCCAGCAGGTCAATGCTGGGGTGGCTGTGAGCGTGCCACTGCACTCCAGCCTGGTCGACAGAGTGAGACCCCGACTCAAAAAAAAAAAAAAAAAAAAAAGAAATGCCATTGCTTGAAAATGCAAAAACACCAAAAAAAAAAAAAAAAAAAAAAAAAAAAAAAAATTCCCAGGAGTGGGATTGCTGGATCATACGATAATTCTGTCTTTAGTTTTTTGAGAAATCTCCATACTGTTTTCCATAGTTGCTATAATAGTAAACTTTTCTCCACGTACTTGCCAACATCTGTTATTTTTGTCTTTTTAATAATAGCCATTTTAACTGGGGTAAGATGTATTACTGTGAATTTCATTTGTATTTCTCTGATGATTAGTGATGTTGAACATTTTTAATATAGCTTTTGTTTGTATGTCTTGTTTTTAAAAAATGTTATTTTTATTTTTATTTTTATTTTTTTTTTGAGTTGGAGTCTCACTCTGTCGCCCAGACTGGAGTGCAGTGGCCGCTCCCGGCCACCGCAGCCTTGACCTGCTGGGCTCCGGCGGTCCTTCCGCCTCAGCCTTCCAAGTAGCAGGAATTACAGGCACGTGCTACCACGTCCGGCTAATTTTTTTTTTTTTTGTTTTGATTTTTATTGTAGAGATGAGGTCTCGCCTGCCCAGGCGGGTCTCAAACCCACGGGCTCAGGCAATCCACTCACCTCAGCCTCCCAAAGGCGCGGGATTGCAGGCTGAGCCACCGAGCCCGGCTTAAAAAATGTCTATTTATATCCTTTGCCCACTTTTTTTTTTTTTGAGTTGGAGTCTCACTCTGTTGCCCAGGCTGGATTGCCGTGGCACACTCACGGCCATCCCAGCACTGACCTGCTATCCTTCTACCTCAGCCTTCCAAGTAGTAGCCTTTGCCCACATTTTTTCTTTTTTTGAGTTGGAGTCTCACTCTGTCACCCAGACTGGAGTGCAGTCGCTGCTCTGGGCCACCGCAGCCTCGACCTGCTGGGCTCCGGCGATTCTTCCGCCTCAGCCTTCCAAGTAGCTGGAACTACAGGCGCGTGCTACCACACTCGGCTAATTTTTTATTTATTGTAGAGATGAGGTCTCGCCAAGTTGCCCAGGCGGGTCTCGAACCCGCGGACTCAGACAAGCCATCACCTCAGCCTCCCAAAGCATGGGATTACAGGCTGAACCATTGAGCCCGGCGGAGGTTTTTTTTTTAATCATGAAGGAATGTTGAATTTTATCAAATGCTTTTTCTGCATCAAGTGAGATAATTATGTTCTTTTACTTAATTCTATTAATGTAATGTATCACATATATTGATTTAGTCACTATTTTGGCACCTTAGTTTGGTTTGGGTAGCTGAAAGCTGCAGGACCACTCTCTCTAGCAGGGTAGTCAGACATTTTGCATGGTGGCTTAAAGTGACCCACATCCTATTCTCTTATGAATCCTTACACATTCTTATATAGACTACTAGCTGCCATGCACTTTTCTCTTTCTCTTGTCTAATTCTACATTTCTGAATTGCATCGTCAGGGATGAAGTATTGTCCTCCTCACTCACTGTGACCTCCATACCTAGGATCTGTAAGTACAAATGTTTGCCTTGTTTTCTTTTTCTTTCTTTCTTTCTTCTTTTTTTTTTTTAGTAAGGGTCTCACTCTGTCATGCAGGTATGATCATGGTTCACTGCTGCCTCAACCTCCCAGGTCCAGGTAATCCTTCTACTTCAGCTTCTTGAGTAGCTGGGACTACAAGCGCACACCACCACACCTGTTTAATTTTTACATTTTTTTTGTAGAGACGAAGTCTCACTATTTTGCCTAGGCTGGTCTTGAACTTCGGTCTCAAGTGATCCTCCTGCCTTGTCCTCCCAAAGTGCTGGGTTTGCTGGGCTCGGTGCCTCAGCCTATAATCCCAGCACTTTGGGAGGCTGAGGTGAGTGGATTGCCTGAGCCCACAGGTTCGAGACCTGCCTGGGCAACTTGGCAAGACCTCATCTCTACAATAAATAAAAAATTAGCCGGGTGTGGTAGCGCGCATCTGTAATTCAAGTTATCTGGAAGGCTGAGGCGGAAGAATTGCCAGAGCCCAGCAGGTTGAGGCTGTGGTGGCTGGGAGCGTGCCACTGCACTCCAGTCTGGGTGACAGAGTGAGACTCCAACTCAAAAAAACAAAACAAAACAACAACAACAAAGTGCTGGGTTTACAGATGTGAGTCATCAAGTCCAACTTTGATGTGTTTTCTATTGTGGTGGTGGATTAAATTTGTGCCTTACATCTGAAGAACCAGGGGCTACTCCAGGCCATGTTTCCCCCTAGAAGCCAGGGAGAACACAAGGTTCAATTCCCAGAGCCAGAGCAATTATAAACTGAATACATGTCAGATAAGATTCACAAGAATGTCTGCCAGTATATACAAGTTTTCCATGTGAGGGACCCTGCTCCTTTCACAGATTGAAAAAGTAAGCACTAGGTTATCAACCAGGTAAGCAAAGTACCTTTGAAAGGCACACTGTAAACGCCCACATTCAGCTGCACTTCATTTCTTGTTAGGTCAGGGTTGCTAACCACTCTGGTATTGGAACCCCGATTTAGATGGGGGCTCCTAAAACAACTGGCAATGAGAGCTAGGCACGGTGGCTTAAGCCTATAATCCCAGCACTTTGGGAGGCTTAGGCGAGAGGATAGCCTGAGCCTACGGGTTTGAGACCAGCCCGGGCAACTTGGTAAGACCTTGTCTTTACAATAAAACAAAACATTACTCAGGCATGGTAGTCCTAGTTACTTGGGAGGCTGAGGCGGAAGGATTGCCTGAACCCAGCAGGTTGAGGTTGTGGTGTTTGTGAGCATGCTACTGCACTCCAGCCTGGGTGACAAGAGTGAGACTGACTCGGACAAAAAAAAAAAACAAACTGGCAACGAGGAAGGAATAATTAATGCAGTTTTTACACCTCTACAATTCCAACTAGCTATGTTTGGCTTACTTACTGCCTCTCTCAAATAGCCTTGTCTCTTTGGGAAGGGACCACTTCTTGCTTGTGGTCTGTGACTGTTTTGTGCTGCTGTGTACTGCCGTTGTCAAGTGTTGCCTTCAAAATTCTCCCAAAATTGCAGTGGCTGTGGATGACACGTGGAGCCATTGAACTCCCCTGTAGCTGCAGGAGGGATGGTCCTAGTGTAACGGAATGTGTCTCCCTGCACATTATCAGCTATCCTTCTTGGGATCAGGTCCTTAAACAGCGGGCCGCTCCTCTATTTTGTGTTGACCCTTGATCCAGGTGTACTTTTCTGGTGACCTGTGCTCTTAGCAGTGGTCAGAACCATGTTGTCTATAAATG